>JAJOOR010004920.1:0-50095 GCA_036250505.1 Solanum acaule | reverse complement strand
TATATATATATATATATATATATTCATGTCTTATGTAATGCACATTATTGCACGTGAATTTAAATAAATGCTAAAAATTAATAAACGTTAAATTTTGTTCGTTCAGTTCAAGATCAATATATTGCACTAAACAATTCAAAAAATTGATCAAACACTAATTTTTGTCACTACTCTTCCATTTCTCTCACTCTGATTGTGCAAGAGAACATATGAAAATTCAAATGAAAGCTATAACAAAAAATCATATCATTTGTAATAATACAATTTTGTTTAATACTTCGTTAGATAAAAATAACTTTATTTCAATAATTTAATACTTGTTTTGATCTTTTACTTATAATAATTTTTATAATTTCAAAAAATAAAGATCTTCGAAAATGGTATCAGAGCTTTTAGTATTTCATAAAGAATCAAATATTTTTTTAATTGTGAATGACACTAGCAAATATATTTCGCATGTTCATTCAATTATATAATGACAAACTTCTGATCAACATTATATGCATGAAAATAATTATATTAAGAAATACTATTAAAAATATAGTAGATTTAAAGAGATGTAAGCAATTTGCTACAAGAAAAAGATTTTTCCTAAGAATAAGGGATAAGTGAAAATATATAATAAATTGTTACTGCTAAAGACAAAATGAAACAAGAAAAGTTAAAGAAAAGTGTTTCAATAATTGAACATAAGTGATTAAACAATCAAACGTTGATGAGAAATGCATCAACAATTGAAAATTAGGGGGAATGTTTCAACAACTGAAAGTCGTAGATAAGTCCTTCAACAATTGAAGGTTGACGTATAATGCATTAACTATTATGAATTGAAGAGAAGTGTTTCAACACTAAAAAAATTGAATGATTGGAGAGAACTGTTTCAAGATTAAAGAAAAAAAAAAGACAAAAGTATACAATTTTAAATTACGAGAATATGTCTAAGAATAGTTTAAAGTTGTACAAAATCAATTTATTTTACATTTAACATTTATTTAATTCATATCTAAATAGCATATATAGACATAAATATATAGGAACACGTTTTTTAGTTTCCAATAAAAATAAATGTTATTTTATTATAAATAGAGATGTTACTAACTATTTTTTGTAGCAAATAATAGAAAAAAAATTGTGGAGAATTGTACAGATTTTCAAAAAAAATTATTTTAATTTGAAGAAATATAATTTATTCATAAACTCAAATAAACATTTGAAAATTTCTACATTCTCCACAACTTTATATATAAATTTTTTTTAATATCATGTGTATATTACTAAAGTATCGTTATTTTAAAAATATCTCCTGAAAACTGAGCACTATTTAGAACAAGGGTGTGTATTCGGTTTTTCGGTTTGGTTTTGTACGATTTGGTTTGGGGTTTTCGATTTTTGATTTTGAAGAAGTGTAACCCAATTCGAACCAAAATAAATTTGGTTTGAGTTTTTTCGGTTCAGTTAATCAGTTATGTCAATAATTAGAAACATAACAAAGTTATATTTGCAATTTGAAAAAAATAAAATAAAATAAAATTATATATATTGAATTTCTTAAATACACTTTTTAATATAAATCACGAGTAAAACGTAAAATACAATACTTAAAAGTATATCAATTTTAGATGTCCAAACATAAAAAATAAACTAAAATCATAATCAAAATAACTAAAAAGGGGACAAAATTGATTAACTCCAACTTAATTCTAAACATATATATAATATTCTATTTTTTGATTTTTCGGTTTTCATTTTTCTAACTCCGAAACCAAACCAGATCAGTTAACGAAAAAATGGATTATTCCTTTGCTTTTGGAAGACCCAATCACATAATTTCATTATCTCCCCTCTAAGCCTTCTATTTCACTTGTATTTATATGCTATTTTTTAGGAATAAAAATGGATACACAGATAGAGTACAAAATAGACTTCTTTTTATCAAATTAACAAAATTGTTATTAATACTACTAAAAGAAACCTTGGAATCACTAAATATATATATATATATATATATATATACCGGGTATGTCTCTTAGTAATGTCTAATGGGCTACTCACGTGATTTGGAATAGAGTAGAGTCATTAAAATCTTCTAGGTAAAAAATTAAACTGCTCCATTTAATAACTTTTATGAATATACACTAGGTTGCACAAAAAAATCATTTTTGGATCAATCCAAAGCCCAAAAAGGTTTTTAAAAGGTTAAAAGGCATGTTGAGCGCCTCAAGGCTATGTCATAATAGATCCAAACACTTACCCCGGCGAGAGGAGAAGTTTTGTTTGCAAGCGAACCCAAGAATGCCACGAGGCAGAGAGCCTTTCGATGAAGCCTGCACCCACTGGGGAAATGGAACCAAACAAAGTAAATTATAAATCCCAAACCAAACCAAAAATCCAAGAAACCAATCAAAATTAGAATTCGGTTTGATTCGGTTTGGTTTTTGGTTTAATCCAAATAGTGCACACCCCTAATTAAGAAGATGGAGTACAAGGGTATAATGTAAAAAAATGCTCCCTCCTTTTCTATTTAGCTGCCACCATTTTAGGTTTTATGTCCCTTAGGAAACTATATAACTTTACCATTGTACTCTTATTTAGTTTTCTTTTGAATTCAAGTTTTTAATAGGAAAAACTACCTAACTAACAAACATACTACCATATATACTTACTTTACCTGTAGTTTAAAACAATTACACATATTACCACTTTTAATATTAATACCATATATTTTATAAGATTTAATCAGATACACAAATCCCTTACATATGGTATTGAATAATTATTTTAATATTTAAACTACTAAATTATTGGTCCATTAATTATTCAAATTATTTCTCTCACATCATGGTTTACTTCTCCCAATCCCATTACCCGACTGAATCTTTCACCCCACCCACGTCCTTCACCCACCTCCACCTTCTTTTTGTTCCTTCATCCTCTCAATACATGTTTATATGTCCAAATTTCAAAACTGAAACTTGACAATCAACATTATACATAGAGGTTTGTTACATTGTTTCATTACTCTCATGTATCTTGGTTTTCATCCCTTTCATGTATCTAAGATAGAATTCATATTGTTGTAAAGTTCGATTTTGAAAAGTTTTACAATTTAGGTTTTACATTGTTTGATTTTGTTGTTTTTCAAACTACTTTGATGGCTAACTATTCACAAAATTGGATGATTCTTGTTAAAGGTAAAGTTCAATTTTAAAAAATATTACAAATTAAGTTTTACCTTGTTTGATTTGTTGTATCCCTTTATAAATTAAGTTTTACATTGTTTGATTTTGTTGTATCTCAAACAACTTTAATGGATGATCACTCACAAAATTAAATGATTCTTGTTAAAGGTACAACAAATTAACAATAATATACCAAATCAAACACCTTTTATCTGTTTGTTTTCATTCATGAATTTGTCATTGCAGAGTCTGACTCTTCATTCATCAACATTCAAGTCGAGAACAAATCTAAGTATAGAAACTACCTAATCAAAATGAAAGAATTACGCCAAACTTTACTTAACAAAACAAATTGTCACGCCCCGAGCCTACACCCTGGGCGGGACTGACACTCGAAGACCATCGTTGGTCCCAAGTGAACCCTTGGCCTGGCTTTCTGAACTCAGCGGAAAAATTACTCAACATAATAAGTTTAACAATAACTTAAAGAAATAACATCTTAGCCAAAATGGTAACTTAGTCTTTAAACAACATCTGAATGAATAATGTAAAGACTACTGAACTACTAACTTTCTATGAATCCTCAAAACAACTGAGATGGATGTTGGAACAAACCCCACAACATCCTAATGAACTAAACTGGAAAGCGAATAAAAGAGTCCTTCGGAATGCAAGGAGGCTCACCAACAGACTCTGAATGCTCAAGCTGGATCAACGAGGTGCTGGATGCTGATCCTGGTTACCTGCATCTGCATCATAAGACGATGCAGGCCAACTGGCATCAGTACATTGAATGTACGAGTATGCGAGTTGGAAAGCTAAACAACATAGGCTAGAAAAGGAATCTGAAAGAAACTGAAGAACTTACCTAGCTTAACTCAACTCAACCTGACTGACTCATTTCAATATAAATCAATTTAAAATAAGTGCAATATAAAGAAAAGTTGTTTAAAAACATGCTATAAACTCTGTGTGTATACAAACATACAATAAATCTGAGACGTATGTAGAAATACAAATGAACTAATGTATATAAAAATACAATAACTGTTGTAGGAGTTTCTCTAACCGACAACTATCACATAAGAGCTATAGTGATGATACATCGATCAACCTCACGTTGCCAGAGAATCCTATACTCGGCCAAAGGTATAGAACCTGAAATGCCTAATGGATCCACTAGTCTAATTTGAAAAGGATTCATCTAAAAAGTATGAACCTCTTCTACCTATGATGGCTACATGGTTCTATGGGGGCTGTGGATTCTTTGAATGCTCTCCCAATTCGGTGCTCAATACTACTCCCAAAAATGTATTGGCTCTTGTGTTTTTAAAACATATTTCCTCTGTGATTTGAGATTAGTGTTCAAAAACTTAGCTCAAAGGCTATCTTGGAAATCAAAGTTTCCCTTCTTGCTTCATTTAGAAAGCGATTACTCTTTTCTGAAAACTAGCCCGAAGGCTCTTTGGAGATCTCAGTTTCCAATCTTGTTTATATGTGAAAACATTTCTTTTAAACTTTTTTGGGAATACATAGTCCCCATATACGTCTTTGAAGAAAAGAACTTCAAACCATAGCTTTACTCTTTCTTAACTTTAAAACTTAAGTCTTAAAACGACGTTAAAACATTGTTAAAGACCCTTGAAAACTTTAAAAAACTTTGCTTTGACTTGCTCCTTAACTTCTAGACTTGACTCTTAACTTCCTTGACTTTGAACTTAACTTTCCTTAAATTGAATTATGGATTCAAGGTTCATGATGTCATGTTTATGGATAATTTTATGGTGTTTAGATGTACTTTAGAGTATTGGAATCGACTAGGAAACATAGGTACATCACTTAGGAACAAGTACGAGAAGGTGGGGAATGAATGGGGAGAACTGGCGTCCCTGGCGCTCTGAGAGGCGCGGGGCGCTAGCCCTCAAACGTCAGAAAAGCTGTTGGGGCGCGCTGGCTGGCGCGTCGCCCCAAGGGATGAACTTCAGAGCCCCTTTTGGGGCGCGTTGGCTGGCGCGACATCCCACCCCCTTCCCCAGGTTTTTTGACAATTTTTCTTCTCCGTTTTTCATCTCGAAACCTTCCAATCTTCCCTAGTTCTTTCCCCAAGCACTTAGGATCAATTGTACCCTCAATACACAACAAATCTAACTCGAAAAACAGTCCGGAAACATGAATCAAATCAACCCCCAAGCATCAACAACTCAACCAACAAGAATTTTGACAATTGTTCTTCAAGAATTTCACTTCTTAACATGTAAACAACTCCAAATCACTGAATTGAAACAAGTTAGTGTGTGGGTGAACTAACCCAACACGAAAGAAATCTCACATACCTTAATAGGGATCACCCCCGACGAATTCCACTCCAAACGCTTGATGTTCTTGGCGAAATCTTGGTTTTTCTCCCTTTCTTTCTTCTTTTCTCTCTTCTCCAAGCCCTAAGCGTATTTCTCAATTCTCCAAACTGACTAAGTCATGTTTTTACCCCAATAAGTCCCTAAAAACGAATTAGGAAATTAATTAGAGAAAAGACTACTTTGCCCTTCCTTAAATCCGGATTTGGACTTTCCTCAATCCAACAACCCAACTTCCGAAAGGCATATCTCACTCATACAATGTCGAAATTGTGCAAACTCGGTGGCGTTGGAAAGATCTTCCCAAGGGATTTCCAACCATATCAAGAACTACTCCTAACTCATCCTGAGCTAGGAGTTATGGTCGTTGGAAAATGACCAAAACTCACTTTTCTAACTTAGACAAATTTTCCAGATTTTCTTATTCTTTCCAAAAATCAATATTTTTATATTTTAAACTCTTTCTAGTGTTTCTAGGTGTGAGATGTTACACAAATACACCATTACACTCAGATATACATCAAGTGCAACAATGTCGATATACATTATTTGTCCAATATACACATTATAAAACTAAGATACATGATAAAAATAACATAACTCTTACATCTAATTTCATTACTATTAAGAAGATATGCATTATGTTTTTGAGATACATGATAACAACACTAAAATATATGCCAACAAAATCATTAATCGTAAATCTAAGAGATCATTAATCTTAAAAGATACTGCGAAGAATATGAAGTTTACAATTAGAGAATTATTATGATTTTATGATTTCGTTATTTTAGGAAAAATGGTTAGAGTTGATATGCAAAGGATGGTGTAAATCTGTTATTAAGGAAATAAAGCATGCTCTATAAATAATTGGCCCATAATACTTATCATTTTATAAATCAATGCATGATTTACAATATTCTTCTTATTATATCCTTGATAGTTAATTAGTCTTGTATATAGATATTTGACCAAAATTTATTATATCCGTATCTTTTTTCTTGTGATTAAGAAAAAGTACCTCTTAAATTGAAATCTAGCATATTTACCATTTATTGAAATATTGACTTTAAAAAAACATTATATAAGGGTAGAATTGTAAACTTGCTTAATTTCTTAATGCAAGTGACATTTTAAAAGGTGACATATGAAAAGGGGACAGAGGGAGTAGTATTTAATATTAAGGGTAAAATAGACACAAAGTGACAAATTATTCATTGGTTTTATAAACCGGACAAGTATTGTTAGACATCCCAAAATAGTACAGTGGACAAGTAAAGATGGACATATGAAGTATTAAAGAATAACTATTTTTAGTATGGACGACGTGTAAATAGGAACGAAAGAATAATAATTTTGTTCGAAATTTCTAAGGTGAAACTTATTTTAAGACAATTTTATTTTTCCAAGATAACACTTATTTTTCATATGATTGTGACACACTTTAACATAGTTTAACGTTAATATAGTAACAAAGTATATAAAGATGTTGAATTTAATTACACAAGTTTTCTCTTGCCATTTAATAATAACTACTCCCTAAAAATCTTTTTTAGTGTTAGAGTAAATTACAAAGATTTTAGTGTAATTTTATACAAGGGAAGTCGCCCAGTAATATAGGACAAGAACAAGAAGCAAAATAAATGGGGATAAAATATGAATGATCCCTATTATAATTTATGCTAGTTTTTTGACACGTGCGTTGCACGTGATTACCAATTCTAAAAATATATGTTATAGTAAATACTATTATTTATTTAAACAAAGATTTGAATAATAAGCTTAGTACAAATTAATATTGCAGATTCTTTTGTGAATGATCAATATGGGTCATCATATATATCTCTTATTCACGCGAACATATGAAGATAGAAAATGAAATTTTTTATTAGTTAAATGTAATAATGTTTATATTTATTTTAATTTGATGAAGTTCAATCATGTAAATAGTTGTATCTCACTAATATTACCTTATAGACGATATTTGTTGTGTATATAAAAATTAAATTAATACAAACTTCAACTGGCGTTATTACAAGTCATATGAACTTTTCTTCGTCTAAAATACTGAAATATTAAGAAACAGTAGATAAGTAAAACAAAAGGGCAATGTTTATATAGTATTAACTATTTTGAAGCAAACTTTCTGACAATCTAAATCACCTAAGTAACATTGATAAAAAAAATGTCATTCTTTTGTCTTGAGCATCATAAAAATAATCGTGACAATTCTCTAAATTTTGGAAAAAGATATTCAGAAGCATATATCTACATCACAAGAGAAATTGTTAACAAAAACAAATGAATCTAGACTACATCATGTTAACTTCATATAATGAAATATTACATACTAATGTATATATTAAGAAAAAAAATTTATTATATCATCAAAATTATTTTTCTCAAGTACGTGAGGTTATAGAAATAGAACGATTTACTTCACCAGAATAGTGGTACCTCATATTCCGCTAAACTTTTAACTCACTCAACGACAATAAATCACACAAAACTTTTAAAATACAAGAAAAAGAGTAGAAGATTAAAAATAATTGTGGTTGAAAAATGAGAGGAAGCCCCTCTATTTATAGTCAACAAAGGGTAGTATGAACAAATATTTTTGTGTCTTATCTGAAAAGTCATGACCTTTTTGAGAAATCACAACTCTTTGGAAAAGTCACAACTTATTGAAAAAGTCACAATTCTTTAGAAAAGTCACAACTCATTGAAAAATCACAACCCTTGGAGAAAAGTCACAACTCATATGAACAAATGTTTTTGTGTCTTATTTGAAAAGTCATGACCTTTCCGAGAAATCACAACCCTTTGGAAAAGTCACAACTCATCAAAAATCACAACCCTTTGAAAAAAGTCACAACTTATCGGAAAAATCACAACTCATCGAAAAAGTCACAACCTAAGTTAGGAATATTATAGTAATTTAACATTCAAGTTAGGAGTTCATTTTAAGGTAATATAGATGTATAGACTATTGTACAATGCTGTCAACATTTTATTCCTCATACACGGCAGATTCGATTAAAAAAAACTTTATTATTAATCAGGGCATTTTCGACAAAAGTGGGAACAACTATAAATGGGAAAGAATATAAAACAACATAAATTCCAAAGAAGGGCATAAAGTTTATTACCTTGGAGAAGAATAAGAAAAAGAGAATGAATCATATATATAACAGTTTTATTAATTAGTGTTGCAACTTAAATCGAGCAAGATAGTAAATAAGCATGGCCAATATATAATATCAGAGAAATTGACATAAATAGCCGCTCACCAAAATAATAGACAATTTTTTTTTTTTTTTTTGTATATCGATATATAATATACATAAACATATTTAACTAGCATGCATAATTATTTTTTATCGATCAGTCAAATACATAACTTTTCTTATATATTATCATCATAATATGTTTTTATTGTCTCTTAGAGAGTGAATTTAAACTAGTACAAGCTACATCCTCCCAATGATGATGTACATTTTTGGAGCTATACATATAACTCTATACATGGTTGTGTGAGTAAAGAAAAAAGAAATTTAGAACCTCAAAACTCTTAATATTGGCTCCGCCTGTATTCCCAAAAGTTAGTTGGCATAGTAATTTGGCATCATGGCATGTTTATAGTACTACCAAATGCCACTAATAATGCATCAAGATTGAAATAAAGACTCATACTTAAATATTGTCAAAGTTTCTAATTATTTGATGGTTCTCATTCTTAATTGCATGTTAAGCAGGCATATCATTAAAATCATCAAACATCTGATTGACTAGAATACCAACAAATTCAAATATTAGTATTATATCAGGATAAAACATAAAAATTCTTAAACTTGAAATTATCTATATGAGGGTCCTATTATGCTCTTGAATTTATTCCTTTCATATTATTTACATTCCTAAACAATGCAAGGGTCCTATTATCAAGGGGATGATAATGATATCTAAGACTCGCATGATTCAGATGTGTAACTGATAATTTTGTCATAATTAAAAAGTTCTTTAAGCCTTGTGCATAGTTAGTTAAAGTATTATGTTTCGTACCAAAAAAAGTTTATTTCTTGTGACAGTGAGCACTCCCCATCAAGAGGAAGAGATTAGATTGCCAGTGAGATATCGACATAAATACCTATTTTTTTTTATAAAAAAAAAGAAAAAGATGGACGTTAATGCTTAAGTATATATTCTTGTTAAGTTCTACAAATATGAGTCTTACAACTCTACTAGAAAGATTATAATTATAATATTCCCAATTTTTGTTTTGAGTACTAATTTTCTTTTGTTTTTCACCTGAAATTCAGTAACCATAGGAGCCCAATAAAATTCGAATTCGCACCCGGAAGTCCCATATGGGAGGTAAAGTGCTCCCTAACAAAGACAACTTAGTAATTAGGAGGACTCAAACCCGAGATCTCTAGTATAAAAAAATTGAGTAGTAATTAAGTAAGTCCAACTGTATATACTTTGAGAACATTGTATATCTTCAGTATATCTAGGGTTTTTGTCTCTATTTCCTCACATTTAGCTCATCCTCTCATCTATCATTGCGCACTCGTCATCATATCTCTATCACCTATATATCGTCTTAAATGTTCTTAACATTATCATTCTTGAGCTTGAGCTTGAGCTTCTCCTTTACTCAGCTTCGAAAACTAGCTCAATCTCAAAATCAACACCTATAACAATAATTTGAGTTTTTCCCCTTAACTCAATTCCAAAAATTAGCTCGATCGATTTTCTCGACTCAGCTTCAAAAACTGGCTCAATCTCAACATCATCAACAACAACAAAATTAGCATCACCAGTACCACCACCACCACCATCATTTCAATTGGATGTGGAACCCTAAGGATGACGATGATTCGTGGGAAGTTAGGGCTTTTGAGGAAGATACTGGCAATTCCATGGGTGCAACTTGGCCACCAAGGTTCTATACTTGCACCTTTTGTCGGAGAGAGTTCCAGTCCGCCCAAGCCCTAGGTGGTCACATGAATGTGCACCGTAGTGACCGTGTCAGGCTCAATCAAACACCGTCACATACTTCAAATAGCTCCACTATTAATTTCCCCAATGTCAATTCTACCCTTCTTATCCAAAATCAAGAATTCATCCAAAATGGTGGACTTTGCTTTCTTTACTCCATGCCTAATTATCATAACCTTAATCCTACAACAATTAAATCTAGTAATGTGGATCCCTCAAATCTTCTCCCCAATATCTCACCCTTTTTGACAAATAATTTGATGTCTTCTTGTACTATTCCATCTTCAAATTTCCATCCTCACAACATCAGCTCTTCATCATTTAACACAAGTGAACCTTCAGCATCTAACAGTACTAGTGACGACAATAATCGCAATTCAACCATTGAAGAAGAGATTGATCTTGAGCTCAGGCTAGGATGGAGATCAGCAACACCAAGATGACAAGCCAAGAAATTACAAGGTGTAAAACATATATATTGTGGGGGTTGATTCCTTCGATGGACACGCAACTAGTATCTATTATCTCAGAAAGTCACATTTTTGAGACAGTAATTGTTACTTGAATGACCGTACGAGAAATCAGCTACAACTTGTGGTTAATTTGTTTCCTAGACTTGTTGTAAGAGGTGATTTTCTTTTCTCGTTCACGGATTGATTTAATTATTTGTTGGGCTAGCTGGGACAGTACTGAATAATTAATAGTAGTAATTGTAATGATGATAAAAAGTTTTTAGGGTTGGAATCCGAGCTAGACTGTTAAAAGAAGGTTGCAGTGCAGTGTCATTTTCTATTCCAGCCCATATGTATATTTTTGGGATCATATCATGTTTGGACGAATTTTTTTGTCAAAAATATCCTTAAATTATATCTCAAATGTAAATTATACTTTTAAATTATTCTTCTTAATAGAAAACATCCTAATATTTAAAAAATTAACAATTTTCATCCTTATGTCAAAAAATTAAAGGATTTTACATAAAAACATGTGCAGTTCATACTAATCTCAACAAAACTAGCTCCCTAAATCACTTCAGATTAATCAATTCTCTTCATTTTGAGATACATCTATAATATTGTAGTGATTTTTTTTTACAACAATGCTTAGCATTATGCAGATTTTTTTAATTAGCAATTTTGTTTTTATTTATTTTTCGTTTGATTTGATATCAAAGAATTATCAATTGAAATATTTTCTTCTAACTGAATCTGAAGTGGTGCAGATCAGAGACTTATACTTTTAATAATGGAGAGTGAAACTTGAGGGTCAAATATCAAAATTAGAATCTTGATCACTTTAATGGTAATTGCCCCAAAAATTGTTGATTTTACTACTTTGTACAAGGTGAAGATGATGTGAAATTAAGTTCCAACTTTATTCAATTGGTAAAGGAGAAGAAGAACAAATCATGTCTCCTCGACACCGTCCTAATTTCTTCTTCTTCTTTTTTCAGCAAACAAAGGTTTTAGAGAACTTTAATTTTGTTTTTTGGAAGCTTTTTCCAACGAATAGTGAAATTATGGAGAATTTTTTTTGCTGAAAATAGTATGAACTGTACATATTTTTGTGTAGATTCCGTTATTTTTTTTTTTGACAAATTTTAATAATAAGAAAGAAGTTATTAAGTTTTAAATATTTGGGAAGCGTTTCTTTGTTAAAAAAGATAATTTAAAAGTGTAATTTAAAATTGAGGTATGGTTTAAGGATATTTTTGGACTCTATTTGGACTCTGCGAAAGAAAATAAATCATAAGCTTGGGATTTCACTTTGAGTTAAATCGAACTACCAAATAGTACGTACATTATTTTCTTTAACATAAGTTGTAGTATATTTACAGTAATTAATTGGAAAAAAGTACAACTTTTCTTAACTTGTAAAGAACACTTTTTAAACTACATATATATGTGCATATTGATAAAAGGAGATCAGAGTAAAATCACCATTGAGTTTATGCTTGCTTGGATATTATATTATAAAGTGTGTGATCATCTAAAAATTTATATTGTTATAAAAAAAAACATTTTTAATTACTTTACTATTTACGTTTTGCAAAATATGAATTGTTTTTGTGGCAAAGAAGATCTTGCTCTTTGCCATCAAATAGGCTCAAGATGGGCTTTTTCATGAATCAATTACCACCTAATTTTTTTATTTTTCTAAAAAGAATGGATAACGGCAAGTCTCAAACTCATGACTTTCACAGGCTACTTTTAAAAATAAAGGTTTTTTTTATTGTGAATTAGTGGAAAATTTATGCTATAGAATATGATTTTTTTCATTCATTTCCCACCAAACCACACTTAAAGAGAAAATGCATAGTGGAAAGTAGATTTTCACTAAAATAGTAAGAAGCTTTGTAATTTTTCCATACAAAACAGTACTATTTTTCGATTTTCACCGATCGAATCAAAATATATATATGAAAATAGCTACTCATAATTTTCAATGAGAAATTCAATGGAAATAGTGATTTTTAGTAGTGTGCTCTAGTACCATATTTATTTGACAGATAATATTTTACCATATTAATTTAGAGTAAATTGGAAGCCCATAATAATGTATGTATATATGCTTGATATTTTCCTTCACACAATATATTGAGTAGCTTACATATGGATGTTATTATATACACATAATCAAAGACATGATTAGTAGTAGAGTACTGCTAGTTACAATATATTATAAGTTACACAAAAGCCATGGTCTAATTAATTAGACTAACCCTTGTTATGTGGAAGATTACTCTGATCATGATCACTTGGAATGTAATGCTATATTTTTTTTGAAAATTAAACCACTTATTGGTGGGGCCGGGGTTAGGTAATAGACCTCAACCAATAGATATATCACAGTAAAAGTTGAGGGTACAAGAGGTGGCTTTTTTCCTGGCCATGGCTTCCTTGTCACAATAGCGGAGCTAGAAATTTGACGAAGAATGTGCAAATTTTCCCCTCAATTGTGTTAAGAGTGTACAAAATTAAATATACATTCATATTAACTTACATTAACCTACGTACATCATATAATTTTCTGATGAAGGGTGTGCATCGAAACACCCTTCGCCTAAGGTGGCTCCGCCCTTGCCCTTGAGAGATACATTTAGAATGAAAAGATCATCTGATTGAAGCAAATGACCTATATATATATATATATATATATATGCTAAGTTAAAAAGGAGTTGACAATTTACATGGATAAATTTATTCAGAAGTGTAGTGTCCTTTTATATGTTTAATTCTAAAAACAAGAAAGTCCATGTCGATCATTCTTCAAAAGAGCTTCGTCTAATATATACTCAAGCATAAATTTGATTCGTTAATTATTTTAGGAATTACCATCGAAGAATGTGATGCATTGGATAAGAACTCGCTTTTGAGCTCCGAATATAAAAAAATTCTTAGTAGGAAGTGCTATCCGAATTAGTCGGGCTCCAAATAATGGATACTAGATACAAAAATAACAAAATAAATATATATTTTAGGAATTCCCCAATTTGTAAAGAAACAAGGGAATTACTTTTTTTTTCCTTGTCATCATATTGTACCAATTATTGCAAAAGTCAAATTAGCTTTTAATCTCAGCATGAAAAGCAAATTAGACTAATCGATGGTACGGAGAAGCTGTTTCTGTTTTTATAGTATAATTAATTAGAATGTGGAGGATTTAATTTCCATAGATAGAAATTAGCTCTTGATCCATATGAATGGCACATAATATATACTTCGATCTTGATGTGTTACATGCATATGCTTAATTGATTATGCCATGAGCCCATGACTACGATTTGTCTATCTTTTTCTTATTTTCCTCTTGATACAAGTGATGGAAGAAGAATGATAAACTTAAATAATATAAATTAAGCTTAATGTGTTCTTCTTTGCGTTCCAGAATACTTGTCAGTTGTCATGTTTTACTTTTTTAGAGTCAATTTGATTAATTTTCAAAATTATACGAAGAAAATTGGGAGTAGGGGAAGGAGAAATGGGGGAGGAAATTACAAGTTGAAATTCACCTTCATCTGCAACGTGAAAATTTCAAATTGTCAATCAACTAAGCTATTAATATTCCCCAAAAACTAATTAATTGAATATTTTAGAATTAAAATATATATATGTAAAAGTATACTAAAAGCACTTATATATGTAAAAGTATACGAAAAACACTATATATAAGATAACTTTCGTTCATAGATTTTGGATCAGATTTTGAAAATATCTTCAAATATTTGTTTGACCATGAAATTTGATCAAAAACTCAAATTTTCATGTTTCAAGTTTCACCTTCAAAATCTATGGTAAAATGGGAGCTTAGAAGTTACAATTCTTCTCATATATTGACATGATGAAAAATAATATACAGTCTAAAACATTAGTAAAATTTTATATAATCTAACTTTCAATAAGCAAAATAGGATAAATAATTTAAAACGGAAGACGTATTGATTATGATAGTGCCCGCATGGCTTTTAAGTACTTTTGCAAGACAGAAAATGCTTTAATTTGGTCCCCCTTTATATTGCATATATCAGAACAATGAATTCAGTGTCCACATCATGACATGCATTATTGTACTTTTCCTCTTCAACATCTTTAAGGGCTTAGACAGACTTTTGGAAGAAGAAAAAACAATTACAACTTAAAAGCTTTAAGAAACATTGGCCAAACCCAAAAAAAGAACCCACAAGCAAATTTGGTTTTATCTGCTGACAAGAATCGACCAAGATTCGGAAAAGTAAAATTAAAGAGTGTAGCAGTATCCCTGTTGTAGGTAGAAAAAGAAAAGTTATCTAGTGACTGCTAATATGGCAGAATTAACAACTTCGTTAGGTAAAAATTTATTCACACTCAATACTTTCAAACATCAATAATAACGTATTTGATGTAATCTCACAAATGAGATTTGAGAAGGATAGTGTGTATGCAATTTCTATTTTTACCCTATAAAGATAGAGGATTAGTATTTTTGATTAATCTTCGGGTCAAATAAAATATATCAAAATCTAATATGAAAAGAAAATATGATAATGAAAAAGTCATTCTAAAAATAAAGGGGGTAAGAGAACAATAGCTACAACAAATAGCATGTTAATGCCTAATGAAGCTAATGATCGGAGAGAACAAAGATAATACAACTAAACTCGAAAACTAAGATAATACAAGGATTATAATAATAATACTGATCGATGAGGAAAACTAAATAACTTTCACCTATTAATTGTCTACTCTACTCATCGACCTTCACATCCTCCTATTTAGAGTCATGTTCTATATATCTAATCACTCCTATCCCGTACTTCTTCAATTTAACTCTATCTATCCCCGCGCCCATAACGGATGACCTCTCACACCTCCTTGCTAGGGCTTTGGTATCTGGACCATCTCAAACACGCCTCCCTCATGTTGTCTTGGAGGTCATTCTGATCACCTTATTTTAGATATCATCATTTCTAATCCTCTCTCAAGAAAATAAGTAAATATCCAAATATTTAAAATGAAAAAATATATGATGCTAAAAAATGTCTGTTTTAGAGCTGAACTCTAAAGTGAAGTCTAGTTCAAGAGGATGGGCTGGGGCTGGTAGTAGTAATCATTGCAAAATGTTCAAATCATCTCTTATCCTCCCATCTCGGCCTACACAAACGACGACTGTTGCAACACTCTAAATTTCTTCCACATGATTGTGATTTGTGCATTGAAGAAAGAGAAAATTTCGTCAATTGTGCTTATATATTAGAGCTAATTTTTTTGCAAGAAAAATAGTATTAAGTAATTATGTTTTAGAACGTAACACTACTTTGTTTTCAAAATTCAGCAGAATAAATGTATCTGTTTGTATGTGTAGGTGTATATGTATTTTATTAGTAAAATAAAATATTAAGTGCATATGATAGTGGGTATAAATTTTGGTAGAAGATGACTATGAATTCTTATACTAACTTATATGATGACTATTAGTTTCTTGTAATCTATATGGTCATTAGTTTCTTATAACTTATGTAACATCTATCACATTTATTTACTCACATTACTATCCTTCATTCTACTCATTGATGATTACATAGAATACTTCTTCACCTATAAATAATGGTGCATCTTCCTTTGTGCTGGGAAGGAGATGAAATATGTTAAGTGTGGAAAAAATATTGTAGTATGCAATAATGAAAGAGAGAGTTGAGACAAAGAAAATATTCTAAATCTTCAACTATATTCACTATAGAAAATAGAGTTTTTATATGTTTAAAAAATGTACGATGTATCGGATAATCATTGGAGATAAATTACCTTCTATGATGTATCGAATCTCCATATTTTTCCTCAACTTATCGATCTTCAATTCAACTGCAATAGATGATTTGAGATTCACAAAAGCAATATTCTAGCCAACAACTATTTCATCACTTATGTATCGTACATACCTCACCTCACTTTTCCAGATTCTTGAATGTCTTAACACGATCAACATATTCATGTTGTATCTGTTCAATTTTTTGAAATTTTGAATCAAAATTGAATGAATTTTGGAAGAATAGGGAGAAGAAATTTGAATTTTAAATTGTTCAACCTGCTACACTTTGCCAGAGATTGATTCTCATTGCCAACAACGTGATTTCGTGATTTATGATTTTATTATTTAATTTTATGTTTCTTTTTCTTTTTAAGCATAACAGAGAAACGATTTATGTATCTGGATTATTTGTTATGTTTCCAAATGACACTAATTTGGAGGGAATTTTGTAAATTAAAAGAGAGTAGGATAGGATGTAATTTGCTCCTTACACTATGGGAACTGGAATTCCTAAAATTTTTACAAAATATAAAGGGAAAATTACATGGTTAAGCAAACATATACTAGTTAATTAGTCATCATACTCACAACCAATATTCAATGATAATTACGTAGGCTAGTGTTTCGAGTTTGTATAAATCACACGTTTGTATAATTTAAATTTTGTATAATTTTTGTATAATGTGATTTTGTATAATATAATTTGTATAACTGTTTAAAGTTCAGATGTATGTGTTTGTATAAATTCGTTATTTTGAGCTTATACAAAAATAGCTCAATTATACAAACGTACCCGCGAACTAGACAAACTCACCCGCAAATTATACAAACAAGACAGCTTAAATTGTAGCTACAACCTGTAAATATGCAAAACTATAGTTATGGAGCGTAATTAAGTTTATTATTATGAATATTTTCGAAAATCCCTCATAAATAAATCATTGGGCTTCTTTAAATTGGATCAAATGCTTGGGCTTTATCCATATTGAAAAGTGCAAACACGCTCCCTTTGATCGATGAATTCAAATCTATTTCAGGCCCAGCCCATTGTGAAGGCCTGTTCAAATAACAAGAGGAAGTGACATGTATGTACAGTTCTCCGTAGCATTAGTATGCCTAAACTAGAATGATCTTTCAAAAAAATTATTATTGAAGAAACTCACAATTTTACGTCTCAAATAGACTTCACAATATATTTAAAATTTAGATATGATATGACTTTACGTGAGAAACTAGTAAAAATTGTTGTTGTTCGCCAATTTGTGGGCGAACTACTTTTAAAAATTTTGTGATGTGTTTTAGGATGAATTGACGAAATTAACTTTGTTTATTTCAGTTCACCCACAAATGGAGAAGCATCTAGTTTGATATGTATTTTTCGAGTAAATCTTTTTTGATATATAATGTCCAAAAAATATTTATTTTGAGTCTGAATTCTTTAAAGAGACGTGACTTCTTTATCACATCAATGCCTAGGGATAAAGATTACTATTAAATATCCAACTTAAAAGAATAATCAAACTATCGAAAATCTAGGAAAATCTAAACAAAACACCTCAAGTTGAGAATGATCTTTCAATATCCTTTCTTTAAAAAGGTTTTTTTCTTTGTACAAAGCTCTTTTTTTTGTCAGTTTTTTTCTTTTAAATGATACCTTTATAAATCTAACCTTCTTTTAATTTTTAATATCTTTTTTTAAATTTTTTGCAATAAGCCTACACATGTCCACTAATTATATTATATATTATATATAATAATAGAAATGTGATGATATATTCAATACTATAATTAGGTGTACTTTAATATGTGTCACAAGTGTCAGGGTTTTTTTTTTTTTTTCTATATAAGGTCTTGAGCAATTTTTTTTTAAAAAAAAATTCGACAAAATTCTTAGGATTGTTTGATAGGAAAATGGGATAGACAAAGTTACAAATTACCGTATGAGATTAGTTATTTCATTCTATACATGTGATTAAAATTATACAATTATTATAATATAATCAAATATAATTTTATATTGTTTCTTAAAATTACTATCTCTTATTTTTGGTACCAAATAAGTCCTAGCTTCTATTATACATCAAGTAATTAGTGAAGTAGCTCATGATGGTACAATCTAAGAGTTTTGCATCAATTACACCGTCATGAACTACACTATAATTATTCCTCAAAATTAAGTAAAGAGTTTGATTTTTAAAATAAAATTAAATATACTGGATTATTCAAAAAAGGCAACCCATAAAGGTGAGAAGACTCTGACCCGGATCGTAGTTTTTTTTCTCTTTTTTTTTTTGCCTCGGAATCCGTAAAGGAATCAAAGAAAGTAGGTCGTGGTGGTATTAACGATGAGACCCAATTAATTCAATTCAAACTATATCTACTCTACATGATCTGCTATAAAGGCTATATATGTGTGATGAGCTCTCACGTTGCCTAATTTGGTGCTTCTTCAATCTTGCCCATTTCCGTCTTCTTACAGGTACGATTCACTATGTCTAATAGCTCTACACATTCACTGCTCCGCCACCGTTTCTCTTTTTTCTTTTCAATTTATTGTATGGCGGTAGGAGAAAGAGATTTCAAGGTCGGAATCGAGTCTTCACCGATCACTTGAATGTTCAGATAATTAATCAATTGAGCTACTAATTGAAATCTCCCTCTCTGTTTCCCTGTATTATATGTTATTTGATCGAGATTGAATACATTTTGTTGCTTTTTAGTTACTCTCTGTTTAGAGAGAAAATCGATAAGCTCTGTGTCAGATTGCAGGCGAAGGTATTGAGAAATAACAATTGCGATTTCATTTGATTTAATTTGATTTGGTTGGGTTCAATTTTTGTTATTAATCGGCATTAACATAACAAGAATCAGTCAGGTTATTAATTAGTTTTACTTGTGACTTTGCATTACTGTTTCTGAAATTCCCATTTTTTTTTGGAGAAACGCCACATGTGTTGAAGTTGGTCCATATTAAATTTTGATCATTTATTCACCTGCCATCTAAAGCCTCCATTTTATTTCCACCATTAAAGACTTAACTACTTTATTAGGCGTCAACAAAAAAATCATGAAATTCCATCTAAGCTAATTGTAGTTATAATTAATTAATATTTCTATTCCATGTAGTGCTTTGAAGATGCGTAACAAATTTGTTTTTATTTGTAATACATGTATTATATGTGCATATTTTAATTCTTCCAGGTTTGTTTTTTCCTTTTATACAATTATATTTATATTCGTGCATGTTAGCAATTACCTGTACACAAATAATGCATAGGACGGGCTAATTAATTTTAATATTATGTAACACGTAGGACCCCTCCGTTACTGCAAAAAAAGTCTCCCCTCTTTGTTTGTGTGCTAAAAGGCTTGTAGGAATTAAAAAGAAATGATCTGTTGATCACTTTAAAATTAACTTAGAAAACTATTTTTTTTTTAAAATTATGTATAAAAAAAAAAATTATAATTTTTTTTTTTTTTGTAAAAGGTCTACAAAAATCAAATCTTACTGGTTGATTTCACAGTGTTTAACTATTATGTGTCGAATTTGAAATAATAATAATAATAATAATATATTATTATTATTATATTATTATTATTATTTTTTTTTTTTGTTCAGTTAGTCAAGTAAAAAAATATTTTTAAAATTGTCAATAATTGAGGGATAAATTAATAATTCAGGTCGAGTTTAAGTGTTTTCAGTATTCTCTTAACTTCACTCTCCCTATGTACAATTTTTATTATGATATAAATCAAGCTTTGAAGTATTTCTCTCACTATCCAATTCTTAATGAATCATGACGCACAATCTTTGAAATATACTCAACAAAGGAGCATATTAGAAGGAGAAAAAAAAATCAGAAATATGATATAAATAAATTGGCTTTGATAAGAGTAAATATTTCTTAAACAGGGATTTAAGCCTCTCATTTAGTTGATGTTGAATCATTTGACTTCTTTGTGTGTTACTTTTTTATATTTTGAATCTCTCGAGTGAAAATTCGACTCTGACGACGGTTCTTCATAAATGAATCTTTAACCCGTTTAAACTGAGGTTTGCATACTGCATAACCTGTTTTATTCTAATATTTTGGCTTCAAAATGTTCATCTCGGATCCACTTCAAGAGTTTATTCCTATCCCTACCAAACCTATTCCTGATCACTGCCTAAGAAGTAAAAATATTTAATTGGCTCTCTGATACCAATAGAATTCACTGTTTTCAAAAGTATCAGGTAATTTAACCCTTCCTGGTGCTGTTATAAAAGAAGCAAATCAGGTAAGAGTTTCATTGAGGAAACACATGCTTCAGCATTATTTTGATTTGTATACGGAAACTAGCAAAGAAGTTGAAAAAAGTCTGCCAAAACATTATAGTATAGGCATAACAATGTGTATTATTTTTTCGAAATAGTTTTGTTTATTAAGCAGTCTAACAGTAGTAAGAAAGACAGAACTAATTCAGATATGTATTGCTTCTGACAAATTTTTACATATTTCGTGATTGTTATTAGCAAAACAATCGCAAACATACTACTTATATCGACAGTAAATTAGAGGATTCCGTTTCTATGCTAGTGACATTATTCTTCCTTGAATTAGTACTTTGCCTTCCGTATCAATATAACTCTCTCAAAGAAAGTTATATGGCATCTATTCTATCCTAGCTCCCATTGTGTACCAAAACAATAACGCTGCACTTGGAGATACAATCTGTTCCTTAATTCTCCTTGTTTCATAATGATGCAGATGGATATAGTGAAGGATTTAACCGCTGGTACTGTTGGAGGAGCAGCACAATTGATAGTTGGCCACCCTTTTGATACCATCAAAGTCAAGCTCCAAAGCCAGCCTACTCCACTTCCAGGGCAATCTCCTAAATATGCAGGGGCCATAGATGCTGTCAGGAAAACAGTGGCTTCTGAAGGTCCAAGGGGGTTATACAAAGGCATGGGAGCTCCACTTGCCACTGTAGCCGCCTTCAACGCTTTGCTTTTCACCGTTAGAGGTCAAACTGAGGCATTGTTAAGGTCTGAACCAGGAGCTCCTCTTACTGTCAAGCAGCAAATCCTTTGTGGGGCTGTTGCTGGAACTGCTGCATCATTTCTTGCCTGCCCGACTGAACTCATAAAATGCAGGTATGCTCGTTAATGCATCCAATTCAGAAGTATAATACTCCCCCTATCTTAATTTGTCTGAAACTGTCATTAATTTGAGTGATTTGAAAGTAAAATTGAACTGGATTAAATTATTTATAAAACCAATATGGATATTTAGAAACTAAACGTACTATAAGTCACGATTGACCTATATCAAGATCGTAAAATAATACATTATAAAATGTTAGTCAAAGCTCAGTAATCTTTGAAAATGAAGAGTAGTAGTGGATTCACAGGAGCTAATATTGTGCCTGTTTTCAAATCCTGCATCCTGAATCTGCATATGTCCAGTACAACAGATTCAATTTTTTTGGACAAGAGTCAAGACTAAAGATGGCAAAAATACTTTGGTGCAGAGGGATTAGCATATGTCTTCTTACTTGAGATATCTAAGCTAGCTCCGTAAACTAATACAGTAACTTATAATAGATGAGCCCATTACCCTTATGTTCTGAACTTGCTTCTTGGTAGTTGGTTCAAGGGGAGAGGCAAAGAATTCTAGTTCTACTTGTTCTCCTGCCTAATCTTTATACCGCTTTGAAATTGAATATTTTCAAGTGTTTGTAAATTTTCCTCAGCCCCTTTAGTATCAACCGTCAAGTTGACCGGTTGGGACAGGACCTCATCGTTCTGCTTTTCTTTTCTCCAGTGTAGTATACATGTGTTTTGCAGTTGGACTCTTTCACTGTAAAAACTATTTGTATCGTTTCATGTATTTTAGCAAATTAACTGTTGGATTCTCAAATGTGAGTGCAGGTTGCAAGCGCATAGTGCATTGGCAAGTGTAGGATCAGCTTCTGTGGCCATAAAGTATACAGGGCCAATGGATGTTGCAAGACACGTTCTTCGTTCAGAAGGAGGTGTAAGGGGTCTCTTCAAGGGTATGTGCCCCACCTTGGCACGAGAAGTACCAGGAAATGCTGTTATGTTTGGTGTATATGAAGCATTAAAGCAGTACTTTGCAGGAGGCATGGATACTTCTGGGCTAGGAAGGGGTTCTCTTATAGTAGCTGGAGGCTTGGCTGGTGGTTCAGTCTGGTTTGCAGTGTATCCAACAGATGTTATTAAGAGCGTAATTCAAGTTGATGATTATAGAAACCCGAAATACTCTGGCTCTTTCGATGCTCTTAAAAAGATTTTGGCCTCAGAAGGTGTCAAAGGCCTTTACAAGGGGTTTGGACCTGCTATAACGCGTAGCATCCCAGCAAATGCTGCTTGCTTCTTGGCATATGAGATGACTAGATCTAGTTTGGGATAATTGCTCCAAGGTTTTAGGACAATTGTGCTTTCAAAATTTTTTACAATATCATTGTTTCAAGATTAAGAAGGAAAATTTTGTGAGCCTAGTTCTGTTATCATACAAAGCCAAAATAGGAATATATTATCACAATAGTTCCCAATCTGTGGTTTCATCTTCAGTGTTTATTTGTTTTTTATTATGTCACATGGATTAAAAATCAAGGAGATGGTAAATTTCATTCACAATATTTCTGTATCTTCCCATTCGAAATGATTGAAACATGACATCTGCTCAAAAATAGTCAAGTAATCTTGAATATAGTTGTTGTTGCTCCTTTTCTTTTTGGCATCAATAATAGAGGTAAAGAAGATTAAAAAAAAAAGTAGTCACAATGATAATAGGTCAGACTAGCAACCTATTATGATGGACAAAGCTAGGGGGCGGAACGGGTTCATCCAGTATAAGGTTAAAACTATTTTTTATGTATATATCATAGATGTTGAATCCCCTTCGTTAGATGCTTATTTTTTTTATATATTTTGAATCTCTTGGGGAGAAACAGTTTTCTAGTCCTTTAGAAACTCTTTTTAGCTTGATGTTCTGTTTACTAGAGATGTTAATTTTTCAAGAGTCGGCAACTAAATTTAAGACATGATGTGTAGAACTCAAAAGTCAAACCTAATAGTTTGAAGGTCAGACTTGCAAATTGCAAATTGCAAATTGTTGTATGAAAACTGTTCCTGGTGAATGCTTCTTGGAAGTCTGATAACAGAATAGAACTGATCAAGACAAAGGCGAAACACATGATTTGAACTTTATGGGTTCATGTTTGAAATTCTACCACATTCTATCTAATTTAGTGAGCCCGTAATCTTTATTTGTACCAAATAGTGAGTTTTTAAAATATATATATGGGTCTAAGTCAAAGGTACTAAGTTCAGGTAAATTCATAGTCTATTCCCTATATATCCGCCCCTGGATCAAGAACCAATACATAATTGAAATTTGGAGAAAGAATTCTACATCATCATTCACTTGTATAACACCTATACTATACAGCTATGTTTAACGTATACGCTAATGAAAAACATTATCCTAAAGAATGCGATTCATCATAAAACAGTTTTATATATAATATATGTGTCTTGTCATGTAAATTAATAGTAAAGCAGTCGAAATAAATAAAGACATAATACATAAACAAACACGGATTTCAGTTGGTAAGTAAGCACTTCAACTTTATAAGTGCACATTTAAACACCATAACCTGGTATCAACTAACAACTAACAATTCCAACTTGTCCCACCGTGTGTCTCGTGTATATCAAATGTGACGTGCATAAATTTCAGAGGTGTATAAATGATCATTTTGTAAATAGTTGGAGACTTGGAGTGTGCAATTGACTGATTAGTGGAGATAAGTTGAAGTATCTAGATCAGATCACTAGATGTGCATATTAAAATTGGTGTATTTATTTACTCAGCTAAGATTTATTTAATATGTCACAAATAAATTAATAATAAAGAAGTGGCTGATTCTTCCAGATGGCTTGCATGAAATGACCTTGATTGATCCCCCTTTTATCTAGTCTTATCAAGGAAACAGATTTATATGCATCTTATCTTGTGCATTTATTTATTAAGAAGCTGACTCTTCTAGATTGTTTTGATGTGTAGAATATGAAAGATTAAACCTAACAGTTCAAAAGTCAAATTAGAAACAATAAATAAATAGATTCAAAGTCTCAATTCAATGATGGTATGCATTATGCACCAATATTATCATATTTTATTCTGCATTACAATGAGCCTGCCTAGTGCGTCTAATTTTAGATGGGTTTATATGGATAGCAGTGCACTGAGTACGATGTGGAATAAATGAGGATATTTAATGTTTTATGTTTTCTAAAGAGTCAACGTTCAACGAAGGCAAATTAAGGATTGTCACGTATCCCGTGAACTACTATCATAACTGGATCTCCTACCGTCTGTCTATCTCTTATCGGGAAAGGACAGTGAGAATGAGAATCACTTCGGAACTCTAGGGGAATGGGTGTTTTAGGGTAGGACGGGATCTAAAAGCTCAACAACGTGTTGCGGAGCCTTCGACAGTGAGAAGGTGAATGTAATTCAGCTCGAACGAAGTGAGAGGGTATGAATTCCTAAATCCATTTACCTCGGCCCCGATTGAGCATCCAAAAACTCCACCTTCTGCTTCAGCATGACTACATTCTCAGATTCCGAAAATAATCATTGAAAAATACAATTTCTTAGGAACAATCCTGATAGGAAGAAGTCCCGAAGCCGGCTTATTTTATTCTGCATTACAATATTGACTTTGCAAATGAAAAACAGAAATAATTTGTCTTGACTTTGCCACTTTAATAACGCGGCTGACCTTTCAACCAATCAATGTTCACTTAGCGGGGCAACCACCCTTTTCTTTTTTTTATCTAAATTTTACCACTATCTTTTACCTACTACTATTATTTTTCTTTCTATTTTTTCTTCTCAATTTTTGGAAAGTTATATTTGAAAGTTTTTAAGTTAGTGCTTTATTTTACATTCTATAGCAAAATAGAGGAATTGCGCATCATAAGAATCTAATTTAGATGAGATTGTTGTAAAATTCAATATGATATGGAAATCAACAAACATCTTGAGGGTTAGCCTCAGTCGAAAAAAAATTGTTTGATCTATCACAAAATTTAAAAGTTTTTTACTTTTTAAAATTCTGTATTAAATTAAAATATGTTTGAACATATTAAAACGAAGAAAAACAGTGTAATTGTGTAAATAAATTGTGAACTCCCAGATTATTTTATCTTTTAGTCACACAGTTCAATACTTTTATATCTATTAAAAAAGAATTCATGCCTCTTTTTCCATTATTCACTTGTTATAATAAGTAGAAGTAAGAATAAAACTTGAACCGCAAATTACACTTTACTTTTTCCCCCATTTTGCTTGCCTCTCTCTTTGTCTAATGGAGCAATCCGAGAACTCAACGACCCACGTTCATCGGGAAGCAGAAGAAGAACCAAATCCACCCCATCAGTTCACGCTTCCTCCCGGTTTGACACCGGAAGAATCCGATGAGCTCAAATCAAGTGTAACCGAGTTCCACTCCTACCGCGTCAACTCATCCCAATGTTCTTCCCTACTCGCACAACGCATCCACGCGCCGCCTCACGTCGTCTGGTCCGTCGTCCGCCGTTTCGAAAAGCCTCAGATATACAAGCACTTCATCAAAAGCTGTTCCGTCGGAGAGAACTTCTCCATGGTCGTGGGAGCCACGCGCAATGTCAACGTCATCTCCGGTTTACCGGCGAATACAAGTACTGAGAGGCTCGATTTATTGGACGATGAAAAGTACGTTACCGGTTTCAGTATAATTGGTGGTGAACATAGATTGAAGAATTACCGGTCAGTTACTAGTGTACATGGATTCGAACGCGATGGGATAATCTGGACCGTTGTTTTGGAATCGTACGCCGTTGATGTGCCTGAAGGGAATACTGAAGAAGACACTCGTCTTTTTGCTGATACAGTTGTGAAATTGAATCTTCAAAAATTAGCCTCCGTCGCCGAAGCCATAGCTCGTGGTGGTAACGGTGAGATCTCCTAAAATTTGAAGTTTAATTTCTCTTCATCTTAATTTTCTTCTTTCTTTTCCATTGGCTGAAATCATTGTGTTTCTAAAAAGGCTCATGGAAGAGAATCAGAACGATATCCTTCACAAGTTCAGTCTGATCTTATCATAATAATACTGTATTAGATTAATTATTTGTCTCGTGTATGTTAGAACTTTAACAGGGCTATTTGGGTCGATGCTGATGTACAGAATGAGGAAATGATATAAGATGAAGATGTTGTATTTCTGTAATTTTATTTTATGAAAAGAACAAAAGAAAAATGTTTTTAACTTTTTTTCAATTATGGGATCATTGATTAAGTTGAAATAAGTTTAATTAGTAAGTTTCCATTATAATATACTTGAGCTTATTACTCTTTGTTGCATCAAAATCTTTGTTGTTTTATAAAAATAGGAGATACTTAACTGACTCTTCTTTTTTCTAATTTTTCTCTTACATAAAGTACTATTGTCAGGATCCAATTCATCGGGCCGTGCGAGCACCTACATACTACCTCTATGTAGGAGAACCCTCATAACCCAACAATTTTAAACATGCGGAAAATTAAATAAATGGAAATAACATACTAACGGAATTCTTTATTAAAAACTTTTAAACAATTTTGAGTTAAGACTTGTAAAATAATTAACACTCCCAAAGATCTAGTCTAAACAGGTACAAGAGCTACTAAGAGTATAACTGGACATGATAATTAAAATACACAACTCCCACCATGCAGAAGGAAGAATAAAAGCTGCTGGAGATTTTCTTCGTTTTCACCTAATGAAACTTCACCGATCCTGCAATAGACTATGTCAAAAGAGAGTAGTATCAGTACAAAATACGCGTACTGGTAGGCATCATCGGTCAATTTGACGCCCACCACATAACATAAGAAACCAACTAGTAAGATTATGAAATAAACCACTCGCTTCTCCACATTTACCCTCTCTTGAAATACCTCCAATATACACCAGTATTCTGCCTACTATCATCATTCTCAATCCACCTACCTACTCGATACTTGATCGTAGTCTAACCATTCTAACACATAGAGAAATCCCCCCCAATACAACTACCAACATTTCAACTAATCGTTCATGTCATACCCCTACTTGCTTGTCACATGACCCAGCCATAGTCACATAATATATTACATCAAGCTCTCTTAACACTAAATCCAATCTCTTTTTCCCAAGGTGAAATCCACCTAAGCATATTTCATCACATACCCTACCTCTACTCCTCGCCATTACAACCCACGAATAACCCTTACTATCTATTACTCGCCTCTTGAACACTTTGCCCTTCCATTATACTCAACAGGGTCGCACATTACGACGAACAATCAACTATCCCCATCATACACGTGCCCACTAAGTGCAACATAAGCAAGTCAAAACAACACTATACTCGCATGCGCATATCAAATATATACAATATCATCAATATTTACGAACAACAAATAACTTCACATTTTACATCACATCATTGGCCCTCTTATGTGACCCAAACCCAAACAGCTAGTTATGCCAGAACATGGCTACCGATCCAAGTTAGTTATGCCGGAACGTGGCAACCGATCCCATAGTTATGCCGGAATGTGGCAATCAATCCAAGTTAGGTATGCCGAAACGTGGCAACCGATCCAAGTTAGTTATAACGGAACGTGGCAACCGATTCATTCAACATACCACAATCACAATCACAAGTATATCCTCAAGATCATACATTTAGGTCATGATTTCATGGCATTCATAATTCATCTATCTCATATACAACAAGTGTGATTAATAATGCATCATTCATATACATATAGGTATCATAATGAAGCAAGAACAACATACATCACACAATCATAGAGTCACAACTATCACCTATGGATTATTCATCAACACGCCTCATGCAAACCCTAATTCAGCCATACTCAACCCTAATTCATCATCTAAGGCTTAGTTCTAGGGTTTTAAATCATAAATCATTCGGTGCACGAAGGTCCACGCATAAATTCTACCATTGTTTTACATATATTACATGGTGAGTACAGATTTAAACTGCTCAATTCATAAAACTTAGCCTACATCGGCGCCAAGCAGTTGTATGGAGTTTTTGACCTCGATACCGGTTTTTCGGGCTTCGTAACGGTGAATTCGGCCAAGAATCCGCAAGATATCGCCACCCTCACGCTAGAATTCTTTTTCTCCTTCCTTCCCAAGCTTAGAGCAGCTTTTCTGAAGTTTCTAGGGTGTTTTACGACTTATTTAGGTATTTTAGAAAGATGGAGAAAATAGGATTTCTCGTAATTTAAGCTCAGCCTCACCTATCCCGCCCTGACGCCAGCTTACCCTGCCCTGGCGCCGCCTCTCTAGCGGCATCTGGCCCGCTATGGCGGGACAAGGGCCCAGATTTTTCCTGGATTTTGCTTCTCCTGAATAACGACGATTTTGGATCGTTACAAATATTTATCGAGTGATTAATGTGGTAACAAAACAACTTATCGAATTAATTATGTAATTAATATTTCTAAGTGTGCAATAGACAAATGCATACTTTTGTTTTATACAGACACTTTTTTCCTTCTTTTGTGTGCGTTCATTTTTCTTTTTGTTTTCTTTTTTCATTCTATTATGGGTCATTTTCAAGTGGAAATAGAAAGTTTTGCTTCAATTAACTTTCCATATTAATAATCTAAATCAACTACTCGCTTGCTTCATTTTAGGCATAAATGCATAATACATAAATATTACTCTTAACTTGGGAGTAATTTTCTTAGATAGTCACTCAATGTTTGAGAAATTATCTAATAATATCACTTTTGTTTGTTTTAGAACTATAATATCATCCAATTTTGAATATTTTCCTCAAAATATACTTCATACAAAAAAAACATATTTCTCTCTCCTAATGAATGTCATGTCATATACCTTTTTTTACTAATAATTTAAAAAAAATAACTTTTTAAATCAACCCATATGATATGCTCGGTAAAAAAAATAATTACATAACACAAAGTGAATATTTTTAAACAAACTCATATTTATTTTATGTTATTATGATTAACACTAATTATATATTGTAAATCATTCCTTCTTTTAAGTTCTTATAGAATGTGCAAGGTGAACATTAAAAACAAGTAAAAGTGAACGAAAAAAAGGAAAAAGAGAAGTGATGTTAGAGAACAATTTTCACATACTCATAAAAAAATCAAAAGTATTATATCAACTAACTCTTTTTACTGATTTTTTTCTAACAACTATTCCCTCTGTCCATTTTTATTTATTCATTACATTATAAATAATTATTCATTTGCTACTTGTTTATTTTAAAAAATCAAGTAATAATTTATTACTTAATTCCTAATTCACTGTTATTAGTAATTATAGTCATTTGTCAATGCATTTTTTAAAATATAAAATTTATTATTTTCAAAGATTGATATAGTAAAATTATCTTTATTATTCTTTAAGAGATATATCAAATTAATACTAAACAAGTAAATATGTAAAAATGGACGGAAGGAGTAGAAACTGAATTCCCAATTTTTTTATAAAAAAATAGTATTTAAAAAAAGAATAACATTATATGACATTCCATTAAAAGTGTGCACTTTGCATATTCTTTAAGAAATTAATGAATGAATGAATGAATTGAGAAATAATTTTAGAAAAATAATTAATGCTAAATGTAATAATAGAATAAAAAATGTCTATCTCTTAATATGCTAAAGTAAAAAACTAAAAATGATAAATAATCAAGAATTATTATTTTTATTTTCTTTTTACTGAATATAATATGAGTTATTTTAAAAAGTTAATTTTTTTAATAAAAAAAATATATAATGTGACATGGCATCTCAATAGGAGAGAGAATAATGTTTTTCTGTGTCAAGTATATTTTGAGGAAAATAGCAAAGTTGAGTGATATTGTAGTCCTAAAACAAATATAAGTGATATTACTAGGTCATTTCTCAAACATGGATGACTATCTAGAGAAATTACTCAATGGACAACTATGCCCTCCAACTTTAATAATATTTGCTTAATAAAATATAGTTCTAATTAAGAGCACGTTCAACATTATTGTTGGGAGGCCAAAAACACTTATTTTGACGAAGAAGTGTTTTTTTTTAGAGAAATAAAGTCTAAAAATTTTTGTTTCTTAAAAAAAGCAGAAACAGAAGTAGAAAATTATTTTTTTCAAAACCAAACTATCCTTGCCATATATACATATTTAGCAATATATTTCTTATATTTATTTATTTTTTGTGGTGAATTTTAATATGTAGTGATTTCAATTTGTGGAATGGTTTTTAAATTATTATGTTAATATCATATTACTATTTAATTTATTTTTTATTTATCTATATATAATATTGATTCAAAATTTAAATATGTAATATTAATTTAATAAAAGTAAAATATTAATTCAATACTTTATAATATAGTTTTTAAATAATTTTTTCTCTATAAAATAATCTTAATATTAAAAATGCATTGATACTTGTCTTTTTCGTAACTTGACTCTCAAAAACACTTTTAAAAATAATTAGTCAAACACAATCTACTTATCAAAAGCACTTTTTAAATAATTAACCAAACACCAATTATTATTTTTCAAAAACACTTTTCTAAAAAATCATTTAAAAAAAATATTTCTAAAAATAAGTCATTTTTTGCAGTAATGTCAAACAGACTCTAAATCTTTGAATATGTAAGACAAATGGAGGTAAAATAATATGATACACATGGAATAATTAGTCACTTCCTTTTTATTGCAAGAAGAATATGTGAATACAACACCATTGGCAAGAGAATTCGACATCTCTCAACATTTCGTATCGTCTCCAAGAGTGTATAGACAAAAATCAAAGTTTGCTTTCAAAAACATATCTATCTTATTTCAAAATTGTCGGTCTTACTTACTTTTTTATTTATAAACAAAAATTGCCTCTTTACTAATTTGACAAGTCCTTAATTTCAACATTTTATATGCACATTTAAAACTACAAATTAAAAAATATTTTAATATATTATTAATATCTTAAATTTTCAAATAAATGGACTTGTCTCACGCTTTTTCAGGAATAAGAACTTTGTCAATAGAAAATAATGAGACTGTAGAAGGGAGGAGAATAGATAATTGGGTTACCCTAAATGAAAAAAGGTTTTAATGCAAAACTATTTTTTTATCGTGAAATGATTTATAATCGCACAAATATTTTTATTTTATTTTTATCATTAGTTTAAAAAAATTATTTATTTTTGAATTTCATATTTAATTAAATAATTTTACATAAATTGAGATAATAAGAACAATAATTTTAAAAATTATGCTAAAAGCATATATGTTGGAAAAATTATAATACGAGTAGGAAGTGATCAACAAGAATTATAATAAAGTGATATGCATTTCTTCATTCAATTATTCTTTATTAAAGTTTTTAATTTGAGTTTTTTTTTAAATAAAATCACTTTTATTAAAAAACACTTTACCGCCCTGTTAGTTAGGATTTAGTTATAGGAATTGGGAATTCCCATGGCCTTGCTTATTCGTACTGTTGAAAAGACGGAAAGTAATAGATAGAAGGAGGTATCTTCTTTTATTTTTCAACGATAGATATATAGTAATATTTTAAATTTATTGGTGGATTAATTGAATACCACTTGTCAACATCAGCTAAAACGTGAGAGAGTTTTACTTTTAATTTATTGGTGGGTCGATGAGGTTTAAAATAATTAAAATGGTCCCTCACCTATCCTATCCAATTCCATAATTGGTAAGTGTTTACCTCCACATACCGTTGGTGAAATATTGTAGTCGGCCAAGTTGACAAGAATGCTGGATATCAATGAGAATGTACCACTTTACAATAACACTTACGGGTAGTGGTGAAGACAGAAATTTAATTAAAGGTATCCAAAATAATGGTTTGTGGTTGTCAAAATAAAATAAAAAAATATTGTGTTATTTGGGGTTCAAACCCAAAACTCCTTCAATCAAATACACATCTATTACCACTATGCCAAAGGCATAACTTTTGTCAAGGATGTCCAACTTAATTATATATCCTTTAAATGTAGAATTTGACATATATATACAACGTAATTTTCGGTGAAGGGTGTCCAGTTGGACACCTTGGGGTAGCTCTAGCTACGCCCCTGCTTACAGGTTATTTGGTAGCTGAATAATTGTCATGACCCAGACCATTGTGATTGACACCCACACTAATCTTCCGGTGGGAGAACCATTTATTCTAATTAGCTAACCAACTAAATCAAAATACTAAGGCATTTAAATTACGAAAGCAAGTTAAATGCTAAGGAAAGAAATAGGGAATTCCCATAAACTCCAAAACAATAGTCTAACAACTAAACAAATGCGGAAGTAAATCCTAGAACCTGAAAGTCAATGTACCAAAACTCTTACAAGATCCATAAATCTAAAGAGAAGGGTTACAACCCCAAACTAATGTACTAATAACTAACTAACTAGAAAGTCTAAGTCCGAAAGGTGGACATAGACAGAAAGAGAACTCATGGAAGACCGGAAGAACTGGCTCACTCTTGAATTCGAACGATCACTGATCTTCTAAGCGAGGTCTGTCAATAGCCGCTTGAAGATGCCCTGTACTCAACAAAGAAAGAGCAAGTGCAGTATCAGTACACAACCACAATGTACTGGTAGGATCACACGGTTATCCCACTAAGTGCAACATACATAAGTCATTACAACAATGTAACAGCATGCATATACCGAATATATACAATATCAACAATATTCAAAAACAACGGAACATTTGACAAGTCTCAATTATACAGTTATGTCAAGTCAATGATCCTCTCATGGAACCCAAACCCAAACTGTTAGCATATCAAAATGTGGTACCCGATCCAATGATTATACCAGAACGTGGCGACCGATCCCATAATTATGCCGGAACGTGGAAATCGATCCAAATTAGTATGTCAGAACGCAACACTCGATCCATTCAACAAGCCACAATCACAATCACAAATTACATTTCATAATCATACAATCAAGTCATGGCATTCATCATTCATATATTCTCATTTACAATTAATGTGATCAATAATGCAACATTCGCATACATACATGTATCATAATGAAACAAGAACAAACATACATCACACAATCATAGAATCATAACAATCACCTACCTCAAACAAAGCTTGAATCCCATAAGAAACTTGATCCTTCCCTTTCCGGATTCGTTCCGCTTGTTCTTGGTCTACAAACAATTAATATAACACAGAAATCAATAAATAACCACTAATTATCTGGATTACTAACAATCCTATCAACCCTAGATCAAACTCATGATCACAATATCCAAATTAGGGCTTTTTCCCATCATAATTCCCAGATCAAAACCCTTCCCCATCGATAATTACCCATTAGATTACGTTCTACGAATCGAAAAATGGATTCGGGGAGTGAAAATCTTACCTTTAGCCTCAAGAATGGTGGAAAACTGTCAAGAAAAGCCTTGGGTTCGTTCCTTAGCTCTCAAGTTCAAAAATTGCAGAATAAAACATTTTTGGGGTTTATTTCCGACTTTAAGTCGCGTCTGCCCCGCCACGGCCTCACCCACCCCGCTACAGCGGCCCTGTTCTGGTGGCAGAAATCCGACCTCAGCGGCTTGCACGGAACCAGTGAGCAAAATTAATAATTTCAAGACCCCATTTCACACCACACCTTTAACCAACGACGCTCAGAAACTACCCGTTCACGCTAAGATCAATTTCGGGAGTTCTAATCGCCCGAATTCAATTCCGTAAATTCATACGGGTTCCTTAACGACTTATCTATCTACTCGTGTGATCAAATTCATAATTAGATCATCCAATTGCTACCAGATTTCCCTAGACTTTAATGACTCCGATTTCGTCCAAATCTGGATTAGGTTGGGAAATCTCAAGATACTACAAAAAAGTTTTCCGGCACAAAATTTTTCCCCGTTGGCTTTTCCTATAATGACGGGAACAAGTCGTTACAATAATAAATAAGTTATATATGACTTTTTTTTTTTTAATTGGCTCTAATATTTTTGTTGCTCTTTTCGCTTTCATTGCTACTTTTACTACCTTTTGTTGAATTTAACATCATTTATTCGTGTTCTGTATTATGAATAGTAAACTTTTCATCCTGCAAAGAAGCACATACATTCCTATTCGTGGACACGCATGTTCTTTTATCTTCACTCTACGGTCCAAGTAGTTTTCAGGAATGATTCTCTCTTTATCTCTTCTTTTTTTTTTCATTCGATGTTTCGTACCTAAGATTCAAACTCAAAACATCTGATTAACGATAAAGAAATACTTATCACTCCATTTACCCTCTTTGATGGACTTTTATTACCTATTCTGCTTTAATGGAAAGAAAGGTCCCTTTCTTATTTATTCTAAATTTGAATGTAGTAGTACTATTCCACATGAGAGTGTCCCTAAATAGTATTGTACAGCTAATTAAATCCTTACTATAAGATACTTTTGGCCCAGTATTTCAAGATTTATTCATGTGGTATACAAATCAAGAAATGGCTCAGATTATTTCTTGGCTTCTCCATCAATGGTCAGTCCAAAATGGTGTGGGGTCTTTTTTGTTAGTGGGGGTAGTCAATGCCTGAGAAACTACCAATCAGTAACCAATTGACATCATATTCTAGTAAATAGTTCTTTAATTTTTTCCAACCAAACCAATCCAAATAATTAAAAGCTTATATCACTTTACTCTCTCACTCCATACCCTACTACCCTACTTGTGAGATTGCATTCAGTATATTAAAATTGTATAATGTAAGCTCAATGGAACGTTTCTTACTCAATTCCAACCATAAATAAGTAGTTATAATTTTTAAATTTTCTACAACATATTGAAGGGATTTCATAATTCGGAACCGTGATATCTGACTGATGTTGCAAATCTTAATTTCTTAATTTGTTTTGTTGGCCTCAACTGTTGTTACTTTGTACTAAAAAGTTTTTGATGTGCATTTTTTCATTGACGAATGAAGCATCATATCACCCGTCAACTTCCAGCAGACAAATAAAAATCTTTAAGCTCACTGTTCTATATGCAGACACATACACAAACATATCTTTGCAATGAGGAAAGCACACAGCAAACAAGTTTGGCAGTTAGCAACAAGTTGATGAATAAAAGTCATCATACTGCATTTGCCTTGTAACCTTTTGGTGCATGAATCATAGAAATTATAGGCCTAAATACAACTTATTTTAAGGCAAGTAGGAGGAAACAAACCAGTCTCCTGACTTTATATGCAATGGAAACACATTCTATTGGCTAGATGGTACAGTAAATTCCACCAACAGAAAGCGAAAAGCTCATTCAATACTGTCAAACTGGGATTTTTCTTCCAGAAGGCTATAGGCTATAGCTTAACTGGATGAAGCAGCCAGATCAGCCACTAAAAGCAATTTAATATTCAACTGACAGATGAGAACATGACAAGATAATCATCTACAGATATGAGGCAGCAAAATGATAGCCGCAAACCAAGACTCAAATCAACGCGGAAAACTTCAAGTGGCTTGATACAGGTAGCGCCGTTAACAGCAACGAGATTGTTAAGTATCAAATTGCATGAGCAAATTACTGCCACTAGTATCACAAGTATGCTAAAGAGATGAAAGAAAAACACATAAACTACAGTGGAGAGTGGACGTATGATAATACATGTATCTGTACCGTGCAAATGAAAACAAAATGTATTAGATCGAAGGTAGTAAGAGTCTATTGCAGTGATAAGATAACCTCCAAAAGATCCCAACTATACAAGCAGAATAAATCTATAGGACTCTGAAATAGCTTTCGGGAGCTGTAAACAGTTTAACAACTTTGGGATGTTAACCATTCATATGTTTTCACTTTTCCAAACAAAATGGTCCGTATAAACCTCAATAATCTGCATTTGAGAGATCACCTTGCATAACTGTCCTCGGCAGTACTTCACCAACTTATGCAAATGTGGAATGTTCTAGGTCTTAACATTGTTCTTAACCTCTATCTGCCTCAAACATCATCCACCATTGTTCGTTTGTTTTCAGAATTAAAATGAGTTTCCTAATTTTTGTTCTTCCGCTGGTCTAAAATGGTGATACTGTGATAGAATGCCGCAGCAACATATACATGTAGCACCTACATTCGACTTATAGACAGATTGTGTACTAGGGGATATCGTTCCATTTTATAAGGTGGACACATGTAAAAGCATCATCCCAGAGTGACTCGGGACAAGAATATCCAGTGTTCTGCTATTACCAAAGAGGTTCATATAATTTGATTGAATAGATAGATTATTGTACACTCAATGAAATTAGGAACTGCACTTACAATTACTCAGATCTATTGACCCTTTCCACCTTCAAACCCTCCTCTCTTTTTCCCTAGTATTAATAGTATTAACCTAATAGTTCTACCTGTTTCACCTGCCAATCAACCAAATGAGAGAGCACTCCTCCAGAAAATGTGCAACTCAAACAATCAGAAAATCAAGAATTAACATTCTTGACATGTTAAATTACATACATTTTTTGACATTAAAATACGAGACAAAGGGATAAATGAAAATTGAACTCTTTTCTTTTTAAGTACGAAAAAGTAAATATGGCATTCATCTTCTAAATACAAAAAGGTACTTAAATCACCCTTTTTATAAATTCAAACATAATGCTACAAACAATATTGGAAACAAATGACAGAGAATGAGTAAGAAATGGTTAACCATAATTAATTAATTAAATAAATAAACGACACTTTTATCATTTACGTGCTCTTTTACATGTATTGCTAATAAGTAACAACTACCAAGAGTGTTGTTACTCCATATTACACTGGGAATAAAATAGCAACATACTTAATACAGGGATACGGACTATAAAATAGCAAACAAATTTTGTGTTTTTCATATGGAGTTCAGCATAGATATTATTCCAACTAAAACAGTCAGCCAGTTGAAACCCCGGGACTTTTTTGGAGAAGACCATGTGAGAAGAAAAAATTAGGAAGAGGATATAAACATAGTTCTGTACGGCTGAAAGGATAATGATATCATTCACAAATAAAACAATAAGCAGATAATTTTCTTCAAATAAACAATTGACCCCAAAGGCAACAAACCGAAAATTGATCTACATGATAGGAAAAAGAATCAAAATATTTGATTCCAAAGTTGACATTACAAGGAATACAAGAACCTTTCCAGCTACATATAAAATTCAATTAACTATCATCTAACAAGTCTGACCTTTTCAACTGTTCAGTTGGTTGAGAGTTGCTACATGTACTAAATAAGGGCTACGCAAATACTGAAATACATCTGCTACAAACTCTACAATGAAAGAGTCAAATATTTGAAATATATGTTAAGAAAAACAAAGAAAAAAGTATAAACACGTTCAGAAGGATCTCTTACATTGTATACACTGCATATCCACAGGGAAAAAGCTTTAATTTGAAGGAGATCTACCACCTTGACAAAACTCAAAGCAAAGAATCCATAGAGATCAGCAGCTCTCTTCGTGGTGGTGCTATTGACCCCTCCATCTTGGACTTGATATGGGGAAGAACCCAGAAGGTGACAACGGAAATCCATAACCAGGAGAAGGAGGAAATTGTGGTCCAGCGCCAAAACCTCCAGGCTGTGCCATAGGAGAGAAGAAGAAATTTGGTGTCAGCGGTGGAGGATGCTGCATACCTGGAGAAAGCAATGGATAAGGGGAACGGGGAGATAACAAGTTCAAGAAGCCAGTGGGTGAAGGCCAAAGATACTGAGAAGTAGGTGAAGGCAAAGGAGGAGGCCCATTTATTCCCGGAGAAGGAAGAGGTGGAGGAGGACCATTCATTCTAGGAGATGGGAGAAGAGGTGGCCCATTCATTCTAGGAGAAAGAAGACGTGGAGGAGGACCATTCATCCGAGCAAATGGGAGAGGAGGCGGGCCATTCATTCTAGGAGATAGAAGAGGTGGAGGAGGACCGTTCATCCGCGACAACGGGAGAGGAGGCGGGCCATTCATTCTAGGAGATGGAAAAGGTGGCATTGAAGGATTAGGAAGCAAACCAGATGATGCTGGATGTGCTTGAAAATGACCAGGACCTTGAAATTGTGTTAGTTTAGGCCCTGAATCTATTATTGAATTTTGAAGATAACGCATATAAACTGAAATTGGAGACTCAGTTGTATTTGTCCAAACATCTCCAGGAGTTGGTGGTAACATAGGCGGTGAGGGCTGACCATAGTGGGGAGGCGGTCTTACAATATTGTTCTGGTAAGGAACACCACCTGCAGGTCGAGCTGGGGCAGGGATCAGCGCTGGAGGGTGGATTGGAATTTGGGGACGATTTATAGGAGTCAAAGGTGGTGGCCGAATCTTTTGTAATCTCATACTCGGAGGCTTAGAAGGATTCTGGGGAGGTCTAGGTGGAGGCTCTTGAGATGGTGAACCTGTCAGTTGTTGAACAATGCTCCGAAAATCATTCTTGTTAATATTGTAAACCTGAGGTTGAGGTTGTTGCCTAGCACTATTTGCATTGTTGAAATTGGGTTGATGTATAGTACTCTTGTTGATATTCTTCCCAAATTTATTCACACCCAAATGATCAGAATTCCTATTATACGACCGATTTGAATTATCCATCTCAAACACTTCAATAGAATGACTAAACTCCAAAATATATTATCTTTAATACCCTTCTCAACACTGCAACTGAAACCTTATATCACTGCAATAGACCTTCTTCTGCCTATGCAAATATATACTTTGAAGTTAAGATATAGCACCCTAAACTCTCCAAACTTAAACAAATCTGAAAAGGGTCTGAAGCAGCATTATGATAACAACAAACTTTACCCTTGAAATTGAACAACTATCACCACAAACAGTAATACCCACAAACATCTGCTTCAGTAAACACAACTTTATTCGTTCCACAATATATTTAATTCCCAAATATCATATATCACCAAACTATTCCAAAAACGAAACAATATACAATCTTTTTACTTTACAAATACTTGAGTCCAAACGAGCAAACAGAGAACAAAACAACCTTAAAAAATTTCAACTTTTTTCGGTTTCCCGACTTCCAATTTACCAGAGAGATAGATAATTCACTGAAGTTGAAAAAGGGTGAGAGTAGAAGAAATTTACGCTGTGATTAATTGGGGCAAAGCGTCGAACAGTTGAACTGCAAACTTGTTCTTCAGTTATAGATACAAAAACTTGCGTCTTATATGAGTTAAGAAGACGTAGAGTAAACCCTAGAAAGAGAGCTGAGCACGGCGGAATGAGGTGGTGGAGTTGGTGGGTTTCGTCGGTCAACCAAGAAATGAAAAGGAAATTGAAGTTTGAAAATCTAAAGAAAAATGACGCGTTTGGCCGTGAAAATAAAAATAGAATTCACTTTATTTAATTTTTAAATTGAATAGAAATTGTGTTTGACTGTATTATACATTTTTAAGAATTTATTAGTATACTCAACTTCAATAATTTATGTGAAATATACAATAAATTTACTTTACGAGTATTATCTCAAAATAGATAATTTAAATAATATGATAGATTAGATTTAATTCGAGCTATTGTATGCTATTATAAATTTATTTATTTTACTTGTTAAAATTTATTAAGTTTGAGTTGATGATGAGGGTTGTGTTTTGTTATAATTTTTATAAATAATATAAGATTGTCAGAATGTATTTTCTCTCTCTCCATACATATACATATATATATATATAATTTAAATAAAATTAAAATATGAAAAAAGAAATATAGTGAAGGTGAACAAAAAAGTAAATAAGGTTTTGGGTATTTATCAAATACAACTTAAAGTTGCATTGAAATTCTTATAATCAAATGTTGAATTTTCGTAAATAAAATAAATAAAAAATCGAAAGAAGTTTTTCCTCTGTTTTTATTTACTATTTTAAAAGAATAACATTTATTTTTTAGCAATGTTTTGATTACAATTTTTTACATGATTGGGCAAAGGACAACTAGACTTCAACTCCAATTGAAAAATGCGATTTTAGAAGTGATTCTTTTTTTAAAAAAGACTTCGTTTATTTTTTGTATGTGTTTAAAATTTTAAATTGATAACCAATTTAATGTATCTGATATGTTTATAATTTAAAGATGTGTCAAAAAAAAAATTAAAAAAAGTTAAGATGTGTCAATTTTTTTTAAAAAAAAAGTAAAAAAATTCATGAACAAATGAATTTAGTTTGAAAAGATTATGCTGAAACTAGATAGGAAAAAGTTGGTGGAGTTAGTGGGGGCCACAGCGGGCCCTGCGGAGTTGAATTTTGAGTGAAACGCTGAAAGAAAAAGAAAAGATTGGTGAATTACGGTGAAATTGTCAAATACATATTTAAGTTATGTGAGATTTTATTATTCTCTATTTTTCATAGTGTTATTTATATTAAAATTATGTGAGAGTTTTATTACTTCTATTAACTAAATTATTCATTTATATTATTTAATTTTTTGAATTTGTCTACCTTTACTATTGTTTTAATGTAGTTTCTGATGGATTTAGTATAGTTTTGGCTGCTGTTTCAGTATAGTCTTTTCTATAATTTTGATCTAATTATATGAACAATAATAATAATTTATCAGTTTTATACCTCAAATAAATAAATTTATTTAATTTGGCTCATATTCATGACTTGATACAATTTTTAATGTTTTTTTTATTAATTGTGTTTATTAAACTAATCGTACCAAATAAATAAAGCTATTTAACTGAGCTCATATTCATGACTTGACACAATTTTTAATTTTTTTAGAATGTGTTTATTAAGCTAATTTTATTTATAATATTTTGTAATTCTTTATTTCACTATTATTATTTTATTAAGTATTAATAATAATATGAATAATAAAACTCTTTTGATTTATTAAAATAAATAAGAAAAAGAATTAATATAAAAGATAAATAAATTGAAACGAATAAAGTATTTTTTTAATCAATTATTTTTAAGTAAATAAAATAACTAAAATGGATCGGAGGGGAATACCCAATCACAGTTTAGTTTGATAAACCATTGTGTCGAGTTTCGACTTAGATTTAGATAATCTATTCAGCCACAAATTTGAAGTAAAGAGATTCCACGTTGCATGGAATAAGAAAGTTTGACTTTGACTCTAAAAGTAAAAGTATGGGCAAATTTGTTCTACGGTATTAGATCAATTATTTATTTATTGATTGATTTTTTTTTTTGTTAAAGGGACATTTTATTACTATTATTATTATGGAAAACGAATGGTGCAAAATGAACGAATTGAATTGAATTTGAGCTAATTTAATTGAAATAGATTGAACTGCAATTCACTTATATGAATTTCGTAAGATATTGATTAGGATTTAGGTTAAATGGTTTTGACTCACAATTATCTCTTGAAATTAAAAAAAAACTTTAAATCGCTAGCTAAACTGAGTTCATTGAAATCTGTTTTAACAATAAAAATTCTACTTTAAGAATATGTTTGGTATGAAAGGATAACATTAATAAATAAATAAAAATCAATTTTCCCTGGGAAAATGTATAATAATACACCTACCGAGACGAAAGCCAAAGGTGAGTCTCGTAGGTGGACGTATCGAACCGAAATAAGATCTCAGAGGACTCGGCCTTCTTTAGTCAAAGCTTTTTCTATTCTTTTGTTAACTGATTTATGTATCGGATTCCATTCACCCCACGGTTGGGAATTAATGATTGGCTCTATCTATAAAGATTTTGGATTTGTTCATAATGATCAAATTTGATCTGGTCAGAATATCCACAGTAATGTCTCTGTTAGATTCTCCACTCGAAATAAGGGAAAGGTCAATTCAATTCTCGATGGAAACGGAATTTTGCGGTTTGATTAACTTAAATATTTTGAAAAATAATTTTTGGATAGACTTATTTTTCTCTAATTTAAAGAAAATGGGTTCCTTTAATAAAGTTAAAAAAAAATTATTTTCAAAAACTCTCTTTTAACCTTACCTCCACCTAATCCACCCAGACCTAGACCCCGACCCGAGGACTGAAGCCCAACCCTTATCATGAACTCGATCCCAACCCCAATCTCAACCCAAGACAAGAACTCACCCTAAGTTGACTATGATCTTGACCTTGACTCTCAAACCTAACACCAAACCCTATATCCAAACCCAGATCTTAACTCGAGATCAAAACTCGACTCCCTATCCGACCCCAACCCCGAATCCCAACTTTTATTAGGACCTAACCTCTACCTTGACCCGAATCTCGATCAGGACTCTGTCCTTGATCCACCCATACTCTTGACTTTGATCCCGATCCTCAGTCATAGTGACACCAACCTTGATCTCTATAGATTCAACCTCCACCCTTATTAAATCCAGATCCTGATTCTGACTTTAACTCAAGACTCACCATGATCCCCACTCGAGAGCAATCCTCAGATTAAAAGTTGTTGTTTTTAGAAAAAAAAGTAATTACTTATTCTCTAAAAACAAATTCAAAGACACTTCCAATTGTATCAAACAAATTAATTAACCCAAATCAGGATTATAACTTCATGACTTGCCCATTGGAGTTGTGGTGTAATTAAGAAGAAAGTCACGCAGCCATTAGGCTATCTTTATAAAATTAAAAAATAAGCATCATGTTGCACATGGCTTAATTGTAGCAGCCAGCTTTTGATCCATACGCACAAATAGTTAGCGACTTTTCATTCTTATTTTTAATTGCCAATTAATGAACGCAAAATTAAAATTAAAGAGGCTTTATCAAAAACTTCACGAACTCATATTATTTTTTAATTAAATACAAAAAATTTGCATGCATGATGTAACCTAGCAATATTATCGGCACACGAAAGTGAAAACTTACTCCCCGTCTGGAAATAGTTGTTTATTTACTAGAAATATTTATATCAAAATACTCGTATTCTTTTAGAAGTCAACATAATTTTTTTAATTTATTTTATTTTTATTATAAAAATAATTGTTCTTGAAGGCTACAAATATCTCCATTATGTCATATAAGAAGTAAATATTCAATTAAGAGATGTTATGTAATTTTTTGGTGGGTCATGGGTCGCCATGTGAACCGAATTCAATCCGTTTTATTTAATTTCTAGAAAAAAATTAAATAATTGGATAAGGCTTTTCTTTTAAAAGAAGTAGGTAGGAACAATTAAGAAGTTGTAATTGTTCAAACCTCTCTTTTTAAAAGGAGACCTCTTCTTTTCAGAAGAGGAACAACAATAGAACGTGAAGAAAAAGAGGAGAGAAAACGGAGAAAACCAAAACGTTACTCTTTTTGCCAATATTCAAACGACACACTCACAGACACTTAGTTTATGAACAAGAACAATTTTTATTTCCTAGTGATTTGGAGCAACTCGTTTTGATAGCGAATTAATCAACATCAACAATTTTCGCTGCAAGTATTAAGGTAATACACACCATGTTATTTTTCTCTTAAGTTTCTTTCATTGGTATACGAGTGTGGTTGGTTGATTCTTTTATTTGATGCTTTCATGTGATTTATCGTGTATTTACTGTCTTGTTGAAAGGAATAAATTTGCGACTATTTTTTTTTAAGATTGGTGATTTTTTTTGGGAAGTGGTTAGATTATTTTTGGGAAAAGGGTCTGATACACCCCTCAACTTTGTCATTTAGAGCTTATATACCCCTTGTTATGAAAGTGGCTCATATATACCCTTACTTATATATAAATGGCTCACATATACCCTTTTCCGGAAATGAAAAAAATTAAATTCAGGTTAATTTTTTATTATTTTAAAAAATATATATATAATCCCATATGAGTATATTTAATCCTCCTCAAACATATATATATTTTTTTAACTTTTTTTGTTTCAATGACTAATTTAGATTTATTATTTTGATGGTCAATTTTTTTTTATTTTCACTAATATTCTTGTAAGAGTACTTATTATAGATGACCAAATTTTTTTCTTCAAATGCAAAAAATAAATTACAATATAGACAAAAAAAAAGTTTTAAATTATAATATAGCCACAAAAAAATAGTTTTAAATTTTTTTTCTTCACACTAAGGAATGAAAGAAAAAATAAAATAAGAATAAGAAACTCAAATAATTATAATAAAAGAAGTCAAAAAATAATTTATGTATGAAAAAGATTAAAATATACCTTGAACTTTGCTAGAAGAATCAGATATACCCCTAAATAATTTTTAAGAAAATTAAAAGTCAAAAATATAAATTTAAAACTAACTTTTTTATTTCCAATAAATGAAGGGTATATGTGAGTTTATTTTGTAACGGTAGGGGTATATGTGAACCGTTTGTATAACGGTAAGGGTATATATGAGCCACTTTCATAACGAGGGGCATATCAACTCCAAATGGCAAAGTTGAGGGATATATCAGGCTCTTTTCCCATTATTTTTTTTAATCCTTTTTGAATGTGGATTAATCACATTGTAGATAGGATTCCTTGTGCTACAATGATTCTAACTCATATTGTAATAAGATTTCTTATCCTACAATGATAGTAACTCTTGTGGTTTATTTATTTTAATATTTTATAGAGAAAAGGGTCAAATGCCCCCTCAAGCTTTAGCCATATTTTTAACTACACACTTAACCTTTGCGGGGGTCCTATTACCCCCCTGAACCTTTTTTTATATATATTAGTTCACCCTCAGACGCTGATGTATCTACATAAATCAGATTTATAAAAAATGTTGGTATACACGCGCCGTCCACGTATTAGTGGACCCCATGACTTTACACAACTCACAAATTGACAAGTGTCATAAAACTTTACCTTTACCTTTTATGAACCTAATTGACCCTCATTCTTCTTCCTTAGATTAATCTCTACGATCTTTTTCCTAAATCTCTAGTTCTTTTTCCTTTTCTCTACGATTTTCCATTACTGACGTTGCTCAGAAAGCGTACTTACTATTTCTTCTGAGAAAAGGTTAGATCTTTACAAGCTGAATACTATTTTGATTTAGTGTTTGATTAGGGTTTTATTTTTACTGCGTATTCAAATGCTATTTTGACTGGTGTGTTGTAGTGTGGAGTTTATTAGGGCCTTTTAATGTTTATTAGGGTTAGTTCTAATTGAAGGTTATTCTTTACCAACTGAATGTTATGTTGATATTTGATTTTAGTTTTGATGGTAGTGTTTGATTAGGTTTTGTTGCACTGGGCATTCAAATGCTATTTTGATATGTGTGTCATAGTATGTAGTTTATTAGGGATTTTAATAGTTATTTACTTATTTTCGTGAATTTATACAGTCTTGTAGTTTACTGGTAAAGTACAACCTCGGTGGTTCAACTTTTAATAAAGTAAAAGAACAAAGTGGGGTAGGTGAAGACCCTTTTACTACCTTTGATACTAGATTTGCTTCTACCCCAACTCCTCCCACTACAACTTCTACTCCTAGATCTCCTTCCATTACCACAACTCATTCCACTACAACTCTTCCCACTACAACTGATGCCCCTAGATCTCCTTCCACTAAAACTCCACCCACTACAACTGCTGCTTCGAGATCTCCTTCCACTACAACTCTTGTTACTGCTGCAAATCCTAGTACTGAAGATGATGATGATCTAGTTTCAGGGCCTATTGAATATGATTTCTTAGAAGAAGAGGGTTCTGATTACTCAACTGAAGATAATGTTGAGTCTGAATGTGGATTAGTGGGAGATAATGATGAGGACTATGGTAGTGATGTATATGAAGAGGTTAGAGAGTTGAGGGCAGAAAAGAGATCTTTTCAAAGAAGAAAAAGAAAATAGAGAGTATCAGCTGATACTGAAGAGGTACCAGTAGGTGAAGCTGGAGCAGATTTAGGTTTTGATGAAACTCAAATAGGTAAAATAACTGTTGAAGGAAGATTAGGAGGTGATGAGCCTTATTTTGCAAGTTCTGATGATGGAAGTTTTGAAATAGATGAAGATGAATTTAGTGATAAATATGTTGAATCTGAAAGAGTAAATTTACCAAGAACTATAAAAAGAAGAAGGAGGCCAAATAATCAGAAAATTATACATGATCCTACTGCCAAGAAAGTTGTATGGCAGTTGGGTATGGTCTTTGCAGATGTGAATGAATTTAGAAGAGCGGTTAGTAAATATGTTGTCCAGAAAAAAGTTTAAATAAAGAAGTGTGTGAGTGAGCCAAAAAGAGTTAGATGTAGGTGCAAAGAAGGTTGTACATGACTTTTGTTTACATGTCTTGACAAAACAACAAATGATTTTATGATAAATAATTACAATCCAAAGCATAGTTGTAATAGCACAACTAGAAATTATTTGTGTAATGCAAAGTTCATATCTACACACTTTAGAAAAAGGATTAATGAGCAGCCAAATATAAGAGTTTTCAAGTTGCAAGAGTTGATAAGGAAAAAATTTAAAATTCATGTTGGCAAGACTACTGTTAGAAGGGCAAGAGCTAAAGTGTTGAAAGATATCATGGGTGATCATATTGTGAAATATGGCAAAATTTTTGACTATAAAGATGAACTGTTGAGGACCAATCCAGGGAGCACTTGTGTTGTTAAACTTGGTGAACCTGATGCTCTTGGTAGGCCAGTATTTCAGAGCGTTTACATATGCTTTGATCCATTGAAGAAGACATTCCAAAATTGTAGAAAGTGCATAGATTTAGATGGTTGTTTTCTTGAAGGAGTTTGTAAAGGACAATTGTTAGTTTGGTAATAACCAGATGCTGCCACTTGCTTGGGCAGTAGTTGAGTATGAAAAGAAAGAGACATGGACATGGTTTATCAAACTGTTGAAGGAAGATCTAGGACTAGGAGATGGTGAAGATCTCACCCTGATTACAGTTATGCAAAAGGTATGTGTACTATTTCATTTTGTATTTGTCTTAATTCTAAATATTTTACCTGTTGCTGAACATAAAATATGTGCTAGACATATCTTAGCTAACTGGGCTAAGGATTGGATAGGTCTCCAAAGAAGACAACAATTTTGGTCTATTGCAAAGAGTACCTTTGAATCTCAATTGAGGAAAAATGTTGCAAAGATGTAGTTGCTTGGTCCAGAAAAAATGATGGATGATTTTTTGTACTATAACATAGAGTACTGGTGTAAGGTTTACATTAATACTCAAGTGAAATGTGATTCTGTAGACAACAATTTGTCTGAGTGCTTTAATGCATGTAACTTAGCAGCTAGGCACAAGACAATTATTGATATGCTTGATGAGATAAGAGTAAAGATGATGACAAGAATAGCCAAGTTTAAGAGAGTTCACAAATACTTGGATGTGTGATTTCTCTCCAATGTCTTTGAAGGTGCTACATGAGAATATTGATAGGTCAATGAATTGTAATATTGAATTTAATGGAGTTGATGGATTTGAAGTAAGAGAAGGACCATTTCAACACAGTGTGGATCTTAGTAAGTGGACTTGTAGTTGTAGGGTATGGCAGTTAAAAGGCATACCATGTGCACATGTTGTGGCTGCCATTTACTTTAAGAAATGTGAACCTCTTGACTACATTGACAACTGCTATAGTAAGACAACTTACTTGAAGACTTATGCCAATGTCCCTCAACCTGTCACAAACATGGAGATGTGGCCTGTATCTACTAACCCCACAGTTGCACCACCAGAAATAAAAAGCATGTCTGGCAGGCCAGGTAAACTTAGAAAGAAGGAAGCTGGTGAGAGTAAAAAATCTAGAAAGCTACCTAGAATTGGACTTGCCATGACATGTAGTAACTGTAATGTTAGAGGCCACAACAAGAGAGGATGTCCACAAAGGGTTGAGTCATCAACAAGGGAAGAACCATCAAATGCAGACAAGGGAAAGGGCAAAACTTCAGGTTTAGGCAGACCAAAAGTAACATCTTTAACTTTAATTTGGTATGTGATAGAGATCTCATATGTAATAACTACAATTATTTTTAACTATATTTATAGAAAGCACAAACAGAAGGTGAGCATTTTACAAAGAGGTCAAGAGGAAAACCACCTGCAGCACCTAGTGCATCTCCAGGACCTGCAAAGAGGTCAAGAAGAAGACCACCTGCAACACCTAGTACATCTGCAGCACCTATAAAAAGTGCAAGAGGAAGACCACCTATTGCACCTGCAGCACCTAATACATCTGCAACACCTACAAAAAGTGCAAGAGGAAGACCACATGCAGCAACTAGTGCACCTCCTACATGTCCATCACCTGTTAATTACCATGTTGGATCTTCTACACCTGTTGATTACTAGTTAACTAATAGTAACAAAGGAAGAAAAAGTGGTAGGGGAAGCACAACCTCATACAACAGGCAAACAGTCATTGGAATGGGTGTGTTTCAAGCTGAAAATGGATTCAAAGCTATTAATGTAAATGTTTTCTATTTATTCAATTATACTATTTTTTTATGCTTAACTACAAATTCACTCTCTAATTATTTCATAATTTGAATACAGCCTGGGATGTCAAGTTGTAAGATCTTCTCTACTAGTACAACAAAGGTGACAAAATCTGCTGATGTTACTGGTGATATTGGTTGCAAACCAAGTACTGCACCCAAGTTGAAATGGAATGGAAAAGCAGCAACCTCAACAAGAAAACTTCAAGAAATGAGAGAGGAACAAAGAAAAAAATCAAGAGGAAATAGTTCAAACAATCCAATCTAGGAAGTAATGATATTGTAGTACTGTTTTAAGTAGGCATGAAAATATTTCCCATTTTGAATGATGATGTATTAGTATTGAACATCAAATTATGTTTTTGTTTTTGGTTTTTGGTTTTTGATTGTAGTTTGACCTTATGTGAGGCCTGTTTTACAATCGATTATGTCAATTAAAGGCCTTCTATTTTACAAATGGTGTTATGTTTATTCAATTTCTCCCGTATTTGTTGTAATATAGACACTACTATATCAACTACTTTATCCGAAAAGATTCATGATATTGATATACAAAATTTCTCATATTACATATGACAACCAAAAGAGAGTTTCAACTCCTTTCACTACTCACTACTCACATACGTTATGGCAATTCAATTAGTTCAATACTTGAATGAACCCTACTTTGAAATAGGTTGTTGATGAACAAGGCAACAACACAAATCAAAATACACAAAATGACCTTCCAATCAAACGTACACCATTTCAACTTTCTTCGTTTGAACCTCTTCTCTACTGTCAAATTATCAATTAGAACTTGTTGCTCATTGATTTGAAT
>JAJOOR010004919.1:0-37100 GCA_036250505.1 Solanum acaule | reverse complement strand
ATAACAAGTTGTTCTCGAGTTGTGAAAATGCTGATGGTTACCCTGGGATTGGCATTTGGGATCTAGTCACAGGTAAGCTGATAGATTTCCGCTCTCTTCGACCTAATCACTCACTTAGAAAGGCTACCAGGCTGCAATGGTTACCTGATTACAATTGTTTGATGGCCCTTTATTTGTATCCAAAGGTTGATATCGTCTTGTTTGACTTTCAAAAAAACGCTGTGTCAGTTATTGGCTGAGGATCAGAACAATCATTCTAGTACTATTCATGATGCAATAGTGATAGGGGATAGTAGTTCAATTTGTGTATTAGGCTTGAATGAGTATTTGGGTTTCTTGGATTTTAGAAGGACTGATACGAGTGTGAATTGGAGATATAAGAAAGATTCTTCGTCTGGTATGTGTTTTCCTAAACTGGCATTTCACGAGGGGAAATTGTTTCCATCACTGAACGATAGTATTTCGGTGTATTGTGGTTCTGACTGGCTTCCAACATCACAGCTTCGAAAGAGTCCTGGGGGTCCGATTTGTGATTTTTCAATTGGTGGTGACCGTCTTTTCGCTCTTCATAAAGATGAAAATGTCGTTGATGTATGGGAGACTCCTCGTCCACCAGTTATACGAATCTAGATTGTCAGAGTTCGTTGATCAAGACACTATAGCTGTTGATTTCAGAACAGAATTAAGTTGCAAACGTCATGTACTATGTTCTTGAATGGTGCATATCATAGAATGATCAAAGTAAACTAGTTCTACAGAATTAAGAGACATTCTCTCATTTTTCTGGATCGAATTCTTCCCATCTTTTGCATACATTTCATACAAACAAAATCGATTGATCGTGTCTGTGTATGTGATCTTGTTGTTGTCTTTTTGAGGTCGTTGAAATTATCGAAGTTTGAGGTACCACTACTTCTTTAATGGTTAATTCATTTTATCTTGGGAGGAATTAATCTACAACCTCGGGTACTAGAGGGATTAAATTTCTTAAGAACACACAGTGGGTTTTGTGGACTCGGATAGTTCTTTTCTTTTTCTTTTCATCTTTTATTATTTCTGGTTTGCTAATATGAATACAGGAATCAACAACATTAACTCAGTATTCCGTGTACACCATGAAACTACATATTTCATTCATATTGCTCAGACTCTCTGAAAATGCAAGCATATCCATGTTGGATCCTCCAAAAATACACTAGTTTGAGAGGACAAACAGGCACCCACTCGTATTTCTGAAGTGTTTGAGCAACATATATTATATGTTAATTTTTGTAATTTTAAAAGCTTGGTCACTACTATTTTAAGCGTATTTTTAAAAAAAATCTTTATAATACATAAATTCACGCATATGAATCCTACTTTAAATAGTTATACAATATGAGTCCTACGTGGAATAGTAAAAAGAAATACTTCACTAAACTATACGAGTCCAATTGGGATAATCAAAATTAATTATTTTTTTACGTGTAAAAACACCTCAATGGACTAATTTTTTTCAATAATCACAAGTGAATTCGTCTCCTGATTGTTACTCGTTATTTGATTTCTTCTAAGCCTGGTAAAAATAAATATTTCTTCAACTCTCCCTTTTATTGTTGGCGTTAGATTTATTTTTTCCGAATATCGAGGACATGACTTTAGATAACACGGTTTGGAAGTCGCGTATTAGAGTAGAAGGTTGGTTGGTAGTTGAACATAGTGGTATCAACACTATTCTCGTAGTTGCTTGTTTATTGAGTGTTGTTGTCATTGTGTTTCGTGTGTTTCAATCTCACTAGTTCGTTGTTGTTATTGTTCTTTCTATGTATGCTATGTACTGTTTTCCATAGTGCTATATTTCATTGTTGTTACTATTCCGTTTCTGTATTCTCTTTTTCAAACTGCTTTGAGATGCTTTACTTGAATCGAGGGTTAGAAACAACCTCCCCATCTTTATAAGGTAGGGGTAAGGTCTATCCTCCGCAAACCTCACTCGTGAGCAAGTTGTTGTAGAAATTCTTTTCTAAGCTGCCACTAATGCTTGCATTAGGTTAGGTTGTCTACATTACATCTCTTGGGTGCGGACCTTCCCTGGACAGGGTAAAGCGGGATGCTTTGTGCATCGGACTGCTCTTTTTTTATCTCTTACATTAGTACTGGTTTTGAATTTCAGGGTACTACGACATTTTTGAAGAATGGGAACTCCAAAAGACAAGGTGAAATTCAATGTTGGTGGCAGAATCTTCAAAACTACGGCCACAACCTTAGCAATTGCTGGCAAAAACTCACTCTTTCGAGCCATGTTAGATGAGAATTGGAACGTGGATTCAGATTCAGCTATCACCGAATACTTCATAGATAGAGACCCTGATTATTTCGCCGTCCTTCTTAACCTGCTCAGAACAGGAGAGCTTTATATTCCTCCGAAGATAGATAAATATCTCCTATACAGAGAGGCAGAATATTATGGCATTCTTGATCATGTCAGGTTAGCTAAATGGGGTCCGTTTGATGGAAATAGGGCCCAGTTGGCACAGCCCATAACGGACTGGTCAGCAGCGAATGGAACTCTTGCATACACTATTCGAGCTAGCCCGAGTGGATGGTGCTGTCTGGCTCAGGGTAGTGTTGTTCGTGTTAGGGTTTTGTCCTGATTTTCTTACTTTATTTGAAGTTTATTTTTTCCTAAAAGAAAAAACAAAACATTACCATAAATGTTTTTACTTTTCCTGAAAGGAAAATAAAATATTCTTCCATATTTGAGTTATTCTTTCCTTGGAAGAAAAGTTTGGAACTCTATAAATTGAAGACCCCTCTTCTCATATAAAAAAAAATAACAATAGTATCCACAATGTAGTTGTTTAAGAGTCTTGTTTATGGGGAGATTTATTCTCTCTAAAGTTTCAATGTTTTTCTTTATATTAGTTTTGATATAATAATATTTTGATTTTTAGTATAAATTTTTGTTATCTGATTTATCAATTATATGATTTGCAAATTGTAAGCTTCCGCATGACGCCCTAATTCACCCTTCAGAACCCAACAGTTCGCGTGTACGACTGGATGCTTGTAGAACATCCTATAATACATATTGCGCACCATAAAGTGAAAGACATTTGTTGGGTTGATGACAAACATATTGTGATAAGCTCTGATAAAAGACTAACAAATGGAGGCATGAGGCTATTCAATGCATCCACAGCGGAATCAAGGTGTAAATTTCAAGTTACAGATAAATTGAGCGATTTAGCTCCATTTTCCACAGCAAGTACACTAGATTTTGGCTCAGATTACAAGTTGTTCTCGAGTTGTGAAAACGGTGATAAACACCATGGGATTGGCAATTGGGATCTAGTCACAGGTAAGCTGATAGATTTCCACTGTAGTCCACCTCATCTCTCACTTAAAAAGGCTAGCAGGCTGCAATGGTTACCTGGTACCAACTGTTTGATGGCCTTTTATTTGGATTGTGCAAAGGTTGATATCATCTTGTTTGACTTTAGAGATAACACTACGGTTCGGTTATTGACTGAGAAGCACGACAGACCTTGTGATCGTACTATTAAAGATGCAATAGTAATAGAGGAGAGTAGTTCAATTTGTGCATTACGTTGGAATGGAGCTTTAGGTTTCATGGATTTGAGGAGGACTGCTGCAGGTGTAAATTGGAGAAATACGGAAGATCCTTTTGCTAGTCCCTTTTTTCCCAAACTGGCATATCATGAAGGGCAATTGTTTTCATCATTTGGCAATAGAATTTCGGTGCATTCTGGTTCTGATTGGCTTCGAACATCTCAGCTTAGACATAGTGATTTTGGTGCAATTCATGATTATTCAATTGGTGGTAACCGTCTTTTCTCTCTGCAAAGTACAGGAAATATCATAAATGTATGGGAGACCCCTCGTCCACCAATTATATAAAATTTAGATTGTTAGAGTTGGTTGATCAAGAACTCCATAGCTGATATTCAGTTTACAACATCAAACTTCTGCATATTTCATTCATGTATCTTTATCTTCTCAGCAATCTAATAAAGTTAATTTGAAAGCTATAATTTTTAGATGCATGATGTATCAAATCTTAATCCTTTATGTTGCAGTTATATTACAACTAAGATGATCAACACATTTTAGTTGTGTAAGTCTGAAGTGTGTTCCGAAGTAGGAAATTCACCATTTTTTTGTGCACAACGGGTATGACCTCAACGGTGGCCCCAAAATCGGGTATATCTGCATTCCCCCGTAAATGTATAGCCTTTAGCTCTTATTTGATACCAATGATTTGAGACAACCTTTTACATTCCTTACATTTATGGAAAAACTAAACAGACACCAAAAAACTCTTTGTATGCTCTCTTTGGGAATTGGTATAGACGGACAACTGATGCCTTTTGAAGGTCTTTATATACCATACATTTTCAGCACAATTTCAACTTCATTTTAGAATTTATTGGGTACTTTCAAATAATGGGAACTCCGAAAGGTAGGGTGAAACTCAATGTTGGTGGCAGAATCTTCGAAACTACAGCCACAACCTTAGAGTTTGCTGGCGACAATTCACTCTTTCGAGCCATGTTAGATGAGAATTGGAACCTGCATTCTGATTCAGCAATCACTGAACACTTCATCGATAGGGACCCTGATTATTTTGCTGTCCTTCTTAACCTGCTCAGAGCAGGAGAGCTATATATTCCTCCGAAGATAGATAAAAAGCTCGTATACAAAGAGGCTGAATATTATGGCATTCTGGATCATATCAGGTCAGCGGAGTGTGATAAATTTGATGGCAATAGGCCTCGGTTGGCACGGTCCATAACAGACTGGTCAGTAAGGGATGGTGAGATATCTCGGGCCATCCAAGCCAGCTCGAATGGCTGGTGCTGTGTGGTTCATGGTAGTGTGGTTCACGTGTACGACTGGATTCTAGAAGAATGCCCTACAATCAATCTTGATTACCATAAGGTGAACGATATTCATTGGGTTGATTCTGAAATATTGTGGTTAGCTCTGATGAAAAGCTAGATAGTGGAGGCATGGGGTTATTCAATGCTTCCACAGGGGAATTGAGTTATAAATTCCAAGTTACAGATGTATTAAAAGGTTACACAGCAGGTGCACTCGGTGTTAGCTCGGATAACAAGTTGTTCTCTAGTTGTAACAACACTAACAATGGGCACAGAATCGGTGTTTGGGACCAAGTGACAGGTAAGCAGATAGATTTCCTCAACAGGTCACCATACCGTTGTCAGAGTAATGCTAGCAGGTTGCAATGGCTACATGGTACCAATTGTTTGATGGTTGCTAGTTTCAATCCAAGGAATGATATCAGCTTGTTTGATTTTAGGAAAAACAATGTGGTTTGGTCATGGTATAGTGATTACATGTACGCAGAACACTGTTACTATTTTGATGAGACAAAGCAGCTTACAGATGCAATCGCGATAGAGGAGCGTAGTTCAATTTGTGTTGTAGATTGGAACCAATGTCTCGGTTTCATTGATTTCAGGAGTACTAATGCAAGTGTAAATTGGAGAAATTCCATGAAGGGCATTAAGCCTTTTTCTTCCTGTCAGGATGATAGATTTAACTTTCGTTATCCCCAGCAAGAATATTGTTCTCCCAAGCTGGCATTTCACGAGGGACAATTGTTTTCATCATTGAACGATACCATTACGGTTTATTCTGGTTCTGATTGGGTTCCAACATCACAGTTTCAACAGAGTCATGGTGGTCCAATTTGGGATTTTTCAATTGGTGGTGACCGCCTTTTTGCTCTTCATAGAAACGAAGATGTTCTTGATGTATGGGACACCCCTAGCGTTCACCAATGACATGAATCTATATCCTAGTTTGGTTTTGGTTTTGTTCTTCTATCCCTTTCTTCAATAGGTTGTTAGAGCTGGTGGATCAAAGAAAGTACCTTTTTTTTTAATGGTAAAAGTGAAATTCTATATGTTAATCTTGGTAAATCTTGATGTAAACACCTTGTGTGGGTAAGTTTTTATCGTTAATCTTCTCAGTATCCTTCGAATAAAGTAAATTGCAATTTTCTTTAAAACAGATATATCCAAACAGCTTTTTTAGATCCCTTGTGCATCAAAGGTTAATTATTTATGTAGCAGTTCCATTTTACTGAGCTAAGAGTAAAATGGAGAGAATCTACTAAGGATGTTAAGCTTTTCGCTTCTTGTGTGAGTACTAAACCTTGTTATAACAAATTGACATTTCATGAGGGGCAACTGTTTTCATCAATGGATGATAGAGTTTCAGTTTATTGTGGTTCTGATTGGATCGTAGTAACATCAGAGCTTCGACAGACTCATGGTGGTTTGATAGTGATTTTGCAATTGATGTCTTTTTGCTCTTGGTAAAGAAGAAAATGTTATTGATGTATGGGAGACCCCACATCCGCCAATTATCTCATATTCTCTTTTCTTTCCCATCCTGTTAAAATAGGGTCGTCTTTAGCCTTTTATCGATAAGTTTAAGTTATTTACATCGACAATGTAAAGTATTATTTTACATTATCAAGTCATCTTTACATATTATTGCAGGTAACTATGCTTATCTGATAGAGTAAAATGTTCTTTACACTGAGCGTATATAATTTAAAACAATTTGTCAATAACTACCCTTGACCTACCTCTTCTATAGGCATTTTTTATTTGTGAATGCCTGAGATCGATTGACCACTGTACTAGACAGTTTCACTATCATTAGATTGTGTGGAAACATGAGACAATGTCAACAGAAAGGAGGAAAAGATCGTAATCTGAAATGACAATAATAAACAGCTCATTCATAATCTTATAGACTCAACCACACGACAAATACACACAGGCTTATGGCTATATGCTACTGAAAACAAATCCCAATCTATTCGAATCAGTAAGTCGAACAAACAAAGGCTTAATCATGAAAATTAATAGTCTCAATCTCAAATTTTAATGACAACCTTCTACATTCCTTATTCCTTACATTGAATCACGGAGAAACTAAATAGACACCAAAACTCTTTGTATGCCAAATGTAGCTCTCTTTGGTGAATTGTTATATATATATACAATAATTTTTCAGCACAATTTTAAGTTCATTTCAGTATTTTTTTGGATACTTCTAAATGATGGGATTTCCAAGAGACAGGGTGAAATTCAATGTTGGTGGCAAAATCTTCGTAACTACGGCCACAACCTTAGCAGTAGCTGGCAAAAAATCATTCTTTGGAGCCATGTTTGATGAGAATTGGAACCTGCATTCTGATGCAGCAATCACTGAACACTTCATCGATAGAAATCGCGATTATTTTGGTGTCCTTTTGGACTTACTCAGAACTGGGGAGCTTTATATTCCTCCAAAGATCGATAAAAAGTTCCTATACAGAGAGGCTGAATATTATGGCATTTTGGATCATGTCAAGTCAGCTGAATGTGATACTTTTGATGGCAATAGACTCCGTCTGACAAAGTCCATAACGGGCTTGTTAGTAGGGGATAGTAAGTTCACACCAGCCATTCGGGCTGGCCCAAATGGCTGGTGCTGTGTGAGTCAGGGTGATGTGGTTCACGTGTACGACTGGATGCTAGAAGAACACCCTACAATCAATCTTGATTATCGTAAGGTGAACGATATTTGTTGGGTTGATTCTGAAAATATTGTGGTTAGCTCTGATGAAAAGATAGCTAATGGAGGCATGGGGTTATTCAGGGCATCCACAGGGGAATTGAGGTATAAATTTCAGGCTACAGATGAAATGAATGATTACACAACAGGTATACTAAGTTGTACCTCGGATTACAAGTTATTCTCGAGTTGTAAAAGTAGTAGCAATGGGCATGAAATCGGTGTTTGGGACCAAGTCACGGGTAAGCAGATAGATTTCCTGTCATACTACACATATGGTAATGCTAGACGATTGCAATGGTTGCATGGTACCAACTGTTTGATGGCCACTAGTTTTCATCCAAGGGATGAAAATTGTTGCTTCAGCTTGTTAGATTTTAGGAAAAACACGATGGTTATGTCGTGGTCTGATGTTAGGGATCGAGTGAAAAAGCCTTATATTACTGATCAAACTAAGTTTAGAGACGTGATAGCAATAGAGGAGAGTAGTTCCATTTGTGCAGTCAATAAAAATGAGCGTTTGGGTTTCATTGATTTGAGAAGTACTACTGATGCAAGTGTGGAATGGCAAGAAACTACAAGGGACAACACGAATTCATCTTTTTTCGGGGGTAACAACAACTGTTATCCCAAACTTGCATTTCATGAGGGACAATTGTTTTCATCAATGAAGGATAGAATTTCGGTTTACTGTGGTTCTGATTGGGTTCTAACATCAGAGGTTCGACAGAGTCATGGTGGTCGGATTTGTGATTTTTCAATTGGTGGTGATCGTCTTTTTTCTCTTCATGGTGACGAAGATATTTTTGATGTATGGGAGACCCCTCGTCCACCAATTAAATGAATCGACATCCTAGTTTGATTTTAGATTTTAATTTGTTTTTATCGATATTTTCAATAGTTCGTTAGAGTTGGTTGGTGGATCAAGAAACTATAGCTTATGATTTCAGGTTAGAACTAAGTAGCAAACATCATGTACTATGTTCTTGAATGATGCATAATCATAAAATGACAAAAGTGAAATTTTATATAAATTGATTAAGCAGGTAATCTGTCTTATTTTCAAGATTAAACAGGTTTGTCTGTAGATGTCGTTTGGGTGACCTCATAGTGTAAATTATTTCTATTCTTCATGTTTGAGATCGATTGACTACTCTACTACCTATCATTGTCCAAAAGGACAAAGAATGTTTTATAGGCCAGATCGATACCACCAAAAAAGACATGCTTATGACTTAACATTGTCGAGAACAAAAGCCCCATCTATTCAAATCGATTAGTAAAACAATCAAATAATTTAATAGTTGCATGTATATGGGATGAAGTATAAGTAAAACGTAAAGTATAATAGTTGCATGTTATATCGGAAATTAGTAAATCTCCTAATATCTCATGAAATTGAAATGACTAATCTAAATGATATAGTATATTTTTATCATCTTGTAAATGTACGCAGTAGATGCACTAAAATTGACCCATCCATTAGGAGTCCGGAAGTTTGTATAATTTCTTCATTCTTAATTAAATATTTTAGATTTAAAGCTAGTATATGAATTAAATTCTTATAGGGAGCAATACTTTCTTAAATGGTGTTAATTCAAATTAGCCAGAGCCTCAATATGGACTCCAAACAATCATTGGGAAGTGGAGCCAGAATTTTTATCAAAGGAGTTAAAATATGAAGTAAACATACCAATTCAAATGAGTTTAACATCTACTATATATACATTAAAAATAAAATTTAATAATGTAAACCAAATTACACTGGCTCCGTCCCTGATCAGGAAACCACAAAAACGAATGTTACAGAGTTAGTTGCTCGGTCAAAATTTTTTATTATAATCAATATATTTAATATTTGTTCATTTATTATATATCTTCCAAACTATTTTTTCATGTACACAAGTATTTAACTACTTATATATTATTCATTCACTTCAATTATTTTTCTCTACACACCCGGCTATTTATGTTAATTTCTCGATTTTAAAAATAAAATAAAAAAATTAGACCATTTTCCCGGTAAAAATTGTGCATTTTCGTCTACAACAGTTAAAGTTGTTAATAGTTGTTGATCCCTCAACTTGTACTATAAGCTTCTCCTTTTCTTGTGTATGAAGAAAAAAATCTATACTAAAAAAATCGATCAATACGAACCAAATTTCCTCTTCACATCGACGGAGAAACTTATATAAATATCGAAATCGATGCAATAAAGCATAAAGTTCTGTTAATTGTAAAGGAATTACGAAGCTCTGTTTTCTTCAGTAACCATTAACAATGGCGTTGTTTCGGAAATTGTTCTATCGGAAGCCACCGGATGGACTGATTGAGATCGGCGGCGACAGAGTTTACGGTTCGTTTTCCCCCTTTTTTTTGTTTTTTTTTTCTGTTTTGTTGTTGCGATCGAGCTAGATAATTACTACTAAATTTGATTAATTCGGAGTTATAAATTGTTAATTTTGCTTTAGTTGTTCGGATTTTAACTTGAATGTCTAATTTTACTGTGGAAAATGGGAACTGTAGAAGTGATCATTAACTGATTGCTTGTTGAGATCAAGCTGGATGAATACTTCTCCGATTGCTGAATTTGATTTATTTGTTCGTATTTCGATTTGTTGTATGGCGATAAATAATTGCTAATTTTGCTTTATTTGTTCAGATTTTAACTTGAATGTCTATTTTTTACTGTGGAAAAGGGGAACTGTAGATGTGATCATCTGTTAGGTCATTTTCTTTCTCCTTCAGTTAACTTATTTCTTAATTAACTCTTTAGAAAACCCTATTAATTCTTTACTCTGTTGAGATTGAGCTGGATGAGTACTTCTCCAATCACTAAATTTGATTTGTTTGATCGTATTTTGATTTGTTGTTTGAAGACAAACAAGTGCTAATTTTGCTTTATTTGTTCGGATTTTAACTTTAATGTCTAACTCTACTGTGGAAACGGAATTTGATCATCTGTCGGATCCTTCTTTTGTGCGTTTTGTCACACTTTGTTTGGATGATTGTTATGTACTGTTTCATAATGTATCATATTGAATTGTATTGTGTTGTATTGCTATCATGCTACATTGTTTTAATAAATACAATGTTTGGATAGATTGTATCATTCTCCGTCGTCACATAATGTCATACATTCATAATTTGAATGATAAATCTACAATAAATTGTTGGGTATGGGGTAGAGTAAAGACAAAATGAGAAGAAAATATCAAGGTAACGACACGATCACACCAAATCAGTCGTTACACAAATGAGTTTTTTCGTCGTTACCTAACAATGGATTTAAATGATACGATACAATAGAATTTAAGTAACAATCAAAACAAACATTGTATTTAAACTAATAATACAATACAATACAATGAGTAACAACCATCCAAACAAGGTGTCAAGGGAACTTATTTGGTTCAAGTTTACCATTTTTCCTGTTATAAAGTGGTAAATGGGAGAACTTGTAGTGTATGAAAGAAAATTGGTGAGTTGTCCAAAGCTCCCCATTTCAAAAGATTGACCTTTTACCTTGATTACAAAGCATACTAGTTATTGATTGCTACTGTTGCTATATTTGTTCATATTTTAACTTGATGTCTAATTCACTGTGGAAACTCGGAACCTGTAAAAGTGATTATCTGTTAGGTCCTTTTTCTGTGTGCTCAAAATTCAAATGGTAAGATATGAGGGAACTCATTCGGATATGAAATGAAGTAGATGACTATAAAATATTTGCCTGCTGCATATAATAGTTTAGCTAATAGGTGCATCTGTTGTTATTTGCAGTATTTGATAGGTGTTTCTCTACTGATGTTTGGGAAGAGAAAAATTACAAAGGCTATGTAGCAAGCGTAATTAGCCAACTTCGGGATCATTACCCTGACGTGTCAATTTTGGCTTTCAATTTTCGGGAGGGTGAGTCAGAAAGCCTTATTGCAAACGATCTTTCCGAGCATGATGTGACCATAATGGATTACCCTCGACACTATGAAGGATGCCCTTTGCTCTCTATGGAGATGATAAACCATTTTCTTAGATCCAGTGAAAGTTGGCTCTCCCTCGGGCAGCAAAATGTGCTTCTACTACACTGTGAATGGGGTGGTTGGCCAGTTTTGGCATTTATGTTGGCTGCATTATTGATATATAGACGACACTTCAACGGAGAGCAGAAGACCTTAGACATGATTTATAAGCAGGCTCCTCACGAGCTTTTGCACCTAATGCAACCTCTAAATCCAATTCCTTCTCAACTAAGATATTTACAGTATGTAGCAAGAAGGAACTTGAACACACAATGGCCTCCCTTGGATAGAGCATTCACTCTGGATTGCATTATTATAAGGATGATACCTAATTTTGATGGCAAGGGTGGATGTCGGCCCATATTTCGTATTTATGGACAGGATCCATTAATAGTTTCTGATCGGTCTCCGAAAAGTTTGTTCTCCACACAAAAGAAAAGTAATGTTGTCCGTTACTACAAGCAGGTTAGATATTTTTCCCCTTCAGAAAACTCAATTATCCTTTGCAATTTCAGGAATGTTGCTATCCTTGAGAAAAAAAGGGAATCTTTGTTAAGTTTTCTGGATAAGGACATGCTTTGTTCAGGATTGACACATAAACGAGGGTCAAATTGTCCATAAACTTCAGACTTACTAAAAAAAATAGTTGTTCCCCCTAAACTCACGTTGAAAAATCATGATTGATCTGATGATGAACTTGTCAAACTCTTTAGATAAAATGCATATAAAGTGAGGATGTGGAATGTGTTATCCTTGATAGGATGACGAGGGGTGTTATATAAGATTTTAAGTGGATCGATGATCGACTATCTAATGATTTGATTTACTGAAGTTTCTGACATCTTTCTTTGACTAGTAATTTATACATTCTTTGCCCTTGAGCAATGTGCAGTTATAGCTTACATGGTAATATGTCAAGATTGTTGATTTAATGGAACAAAGATACTTGATTTAGAGTTAATTGGACCATTTGAGTATCTGATTTGCTGATCTGACACCTCAGTTTTACAACAATTCCTTCTATATTGGGGCTTCAAGTAAAAATTGGTTGTATTTGGTCCTGTTATATGCGACATTCTTGAGCAATCACAGAATCCATATGGACTTTCTATCCTACTCTTTCCATCTTTTATGGTGTATGACCTCTAATTTGGAGTCCCACTAACTATTGACAACGAATTCATCATGTTGTTGCAGGAAGAATGTGAATTAGTCAAGATTGATATCAATTGCCATATACAAGGTGATGTTGTCTTGGAATGTATTAGCTTGCACGATGACCAGGAAATAATGATGTTTCGAACCATGTTTAACACATCTTTTATTCAGTCAAACATTCTGATACTTAACAGTGATGAAGTTGATACATTGTGGGATGCTAAGGATCAATTTCCAAAAGACTTCAGAATTGAGGTATCACTATTCTCCTTACATTCACTTTTCTGTTATCTTTATGTTCGCTCTATCAAAAGCATAACAGTTTACTATTATGCACGGGACGAAGGTTCTTTTTTCAGACATGGATGTTGCTGCTTCTGTAGTCCCTGTTGATTTGTCTTGTTTTGAGAAGAAGGATGGCCTTCCAGTGGAGGCATTAGCTAAAGTTCAGGAAATCATTAGCAGTGCCGATTGGCTAAATCAAAAGGGTGATGCTGCTGGAAATATGCTCCAACAAATAATTGAATCAAATTTGATCCCAGAAAAGTTGGGATCTCCACCTGAGACAATAGTCACTACCAAGCTCATTGATCAAGCTACTTTGGAGAACCCTCAAGAGAGGCAAAAACCTGCACCATTAGAGAATAATGCTAAGGGCTTGACACAGTCTACTTTGGAGCAGCAGGTTGGGTCATCCTCTGAAGCATACCGTAGCAACAAACAAGAAGCTGTGTTTCAGCATGTTGAAACCAAAGGTAAGATGAAAATGTCATTCTTGCAACCGTTAATCTCTCTTTCATAACCTTCCCCTATTGGCACTAGTGTAAAATCTAGTGCTCAATTTCAGATTGTTGGAAAAAAAGGCATAATGCATAAAGAAACACTCAAACTTGACCTCATTGACAAGTAAGCATTGCATCTTTGAGAGTGTACATCTAGACACTTCAACTAACAACTAAACACTTCACAACTCGTCCTTATTGTGTCTCGTGGACACCCGATGCTGATGTGACACATAAATTTTGGAGGTATCTAGATGATCATTTTGTAAGTTGTAGTGTTCAACTGACAAGGTGGAGACGAGTTGAGGTGTCTAGATGTGCATAGTCAAATTTGGAGTGTGTAATTATATATTATGTCAAAAAAAAACTGAGATGAAAATATTAAAGTTGCAGCCATCAATCTCTTTTCCAATGCTTACTTCTACTGGTTTTAGTGTAGAATCTAGTGCTTTTGTTACATCACCACCAGTGTCATCTCATGAAAGCAAAACAGTGGAACATCCTTCACTTCATGGACAAGAATGTGGTAAGCTGAAAGAAGTTTATTCTCTATCTGAAATCAAAGACCGACCACTCATGACAAATGTTCTCATGTCGCCTACTCCTCCGCCTTTACTGACAAAGGATCAATGCATTGTCACTGGAAAGCCTCTATCTCCTGCTCCAATGCCACCAGCACTACTCACACCACTCAAGGATAAATTGGATGTACCTTCTCCATCGAAACCTACTCCGCCCAGAGACCAAAGTCCTAATTCTGTATATTTGAAAGATGATGCAACTACAGTATCTCAACCTGACACATCATTGCTTCCTCTTGGGATGCCTTTAAGTCCATGTGAGAATGACATACTTGCCAAAATGGAACCTTCTCTGCCTACTTTCCCTTCTGGAATTCCTTCTCCATCAGGCCCCATACCCCCGAATATCAAACATTTAGAAGAAAAGTTGGTTAGTAAGAATGGGATGTCGCCATCGCCACCACCTCTACCACATTTAGTCCCCGTGTTGGAGGAGAATTCTGCTTATGTGTGTGGAACTCCTCAAACTTCAGCTCCTCCTACACCACCTTTGAAGCAAAATTTAACTTTCAGTGGTGGGTCATCACCACCACCACCGCCGCCATCGCTGCCTCCACCAACACCTAGTTCTTCCCCATGCCTGTTACTTACAACCCCTGGGTTGAACAAGAATTGTTCCTCAATAAGTGGACCACCTCAACCTCCATCTCCACCTACCCCGCCTTTGAAGGAAAGACTAGTTTCCAAAGGTGGAATGCTACTGCCTCTGCCTCCACCTCCACCTCCACCACTTCCTGAGCAGCCTGTGAAGGAGGATTTTTCTCTAACCGAAAAACCCTGTCCACCTCCACCACCTCCTTTGCCTTCATCACAGGCTTCTAAGTCTACAGAGTTATATGCAGTACCACCATCACCACCTCCTCCTTCCTTGGTTTCATCTCTCAAGGATAATAATAATCTCCCAAAGAGTGTTCCTTCTGTTCCTCCTCCTCCGGTTCCTTTCCCTAAGGTGAATAATATGCCTGCTTCTCCATCTCCAACCCCTCCTATTGCTCCTCCACCTAGCAAAAATTACCGACGGATGTTGTCTAGCACTATGACTTCAAGAAGCAATTCAACAAAGAAGCTGAAGCCATTGCATTGGTTAAAGATAAGTAGAGCAGTCCAAGGAAGTTTTTGGGCTGAAATTGAAAAATGTAGCTATGCCTCCAAGTACGTTTTGGACATATTGTTAATGCGCCCATGTGGTCAACTCCTTTTTCCAGAGTACAATGTCTCATTTACTTCTCTGCATTTCTGTTTTATAGGTCATCCGTGATTGATATGCCAGAACTTGTATATTTCTTCTCTGTTCAAAATTTAGACCAAGTCGGTTCAGGAAGGAACGGGAATTCAAAGACCAAATTTGGACAGAAAGTTCAGAAAGTGCAGCTGGTGACTCTTCTATCTAATTTTTTTTTATTTATATGCACAAAATGTTTTCCTGAAATTTATTAAAATCCCTTTGCACCATTCCATTGTTTGACATAAACATTAATAGCTTAATTTTAAAAAAAAAAATTTGATAAGCTACTTGAAGTTCTTAACTAATATAATTATGCACTTTCTGAAAAAAATTCTTAAGCTCTTATACTTGATTATCTTCCTAATGCATCTTGCTCGTTCATCCCCCTCTGTTACACCATTTCATGTTTTACATGAGGTCATTTCCAGTTTGGAGAGCTTTTAGCTTAACAAATTGTGATTATATATATAAAGGGATTGGAAGTATTATCTATAGATGAGGTTTCATCAAGTATAACCGCTGACCAAGCACATTTGTTATATCAAAACCTAAGCTTGTAACACCAAGCAATACTGTACAACGTCATGGTTGCAGTATCATATCTTTCTATTGTGCCAGCATCTTGAAAGATTAAATGTTTACCAGTTACTGTTGTTGCATTAACTTGAAACCTTTCCTATGCTCCCTGCCAAGCACAAGTATTAAAAGCCACAATAAATCCTAGTTGGATTTTCAAGGATGGCAAGTTCTTGCAATCATATGGATTCTGTGATGATTGTGCTGTTGTTTACTTAAACCATTCTTAAATTTACTGAATAGAACAAAATATTAAGCGTATAAAGAACTGCAGTTCCATTTTATAGGACACCAAAATTTTAAGGCACTTAGACAGTTAATGTGATCAGTTTCTTGAAAAAGGGAACAGACTGACTTATCATATTCGTATAGAGGTACCCTGATTATTAGTATATAGCAATGTTTTGTATGTCATATGCTAGTATCTAATCACTGATTGTATCTCTAGTTGTTATATATCCCTCTTATATTAGTAGATAAGCACATTCTCATTCACAAAAGTTAATGCAGGATATCACTGACTAACAGTTTATTGATCCTCTAAATTACTACGCTCTACAGATAAATTTAATTTCTTGGTTATTTGGATTAGATGTTTTCTTTTAATGACTTGTCACTGGTTAGATAAATTATATTTCAGAATTTTGCTTCCTAATGTTTTGAAACACCTGATCTAAATGCAATCTTGTTAAACAATTTGTAACATTGCATAAATCCCTCTTACCTGATACATGTATTATACTGTCGGACGCTACTGGAGTTCTCTCCTGATGAATAGCTGGAAAGAGAAGACAAAACTGTGATACTAGCTCTAACACAATGTTGTAAGAAGATAATTTATCTTAATCCTTTTTACTTTTCTGTAGGTTGATCATAGACGGGCTTATAATTGTGAAATTATGCTTTCTAAGGTGAAGATACCACTGCACGACATGCTGGTAAGCAAATTTTCATCTGCATATATTGGATATATTTTTTTGGCACAGCTTGATTGGTGTAGAAAAATTTCCCCGAGTAAAGCTTCATGAACCATATGTTTGTATTTATCTGTGCATATTTGAATGATTAATATTTCCTTCTCCATGGCTTCAATAGGATTGGTGATGTTTGCCCAATAATTCTTTTACCATTTTAAGGTCTCAATCAACTTGGAATCGCTTCTGTATTGTTTTATAGTTAAATACATTTAATTTAGAGAAAATGGTCAAAAATACACCTGAGGTGCCACATTTTTGTGAGTTTCCTACCTTAACTATCAGGTGTTCATTTTTCCTACATGTAGTCTTGAAATGTCACCAACTACTTATCACAGCACACCTAAGCTATCAGTTGTTCCCTTTTCCTACCTTTACTTTAGGTGTGTGTTTGACCTTTAACTCTTCAATTTATTTTCACTTTTGATGCTCCTTCTTAGTGATGATACTCTTCTTTTCATCATTGTTCCTAGTCTATTAATCTATGTAGCTTCTCATTGATTTCTGAAAATCCTTCTATATGTTGAACTAACCTTTACTATGTAACCTGTTGAAAATTGAATGCTGGCTCTGTTGTTGTCTTATTCGACTTTGATATTTGTGTAGACTTCAGTGCTTGCTTTGGAAGATTCAGCATTAGATATTGATCAGGTGGAGAACCTGATTAAGTTTTGCCCAACAAAAGAGGAAATCGAAGTGCTCAAGGTAAGAAATGATTCCACAAGAGAAATGTAATAAGATATATTACTCAATACATATCGGAATGTTGTTGACGAACTCATTTATCCAACGTTTCTGTTGCAGGGTTATAAAGGAGAAAAAGAGAAGTTGGGTAGATGTGAACAGGTCTGCCAATGCCATTCTGAATAACCTTATCTTGATTCTTGATATCAGTTTCTCTTTCAGGGACTTTTTCCTGTAGTTTACATAATATTTCTATGGCTCTGTAACAGTTTATGTTAGAACTGATGCAAGTCCCACGAATAGAGTCCAAGCTACGGGTTTTCTCATTTACGATTCAGTTTCAATCCCAGGTGAGAGTACAGTGCATCCACTGCCTGCATTTAGAAGTGTGAGGTTTCATCTTGCTGAAGGTGTTTTTTTCTTTGCAATGTTTTCAGATTTCTGAGCTAAGGAACAATCTGAATATTGTGAATTCAGCAACTGATCAGGCAAATATTTTACTTCTGTTTCTTTGTCTCCCTTTTTGATCAATCTTTTATTACACTCAATTTTTTTCTAACATCCTTGTCTATCCCGTGTCGTTTCAATGTCCTAAGCAGATCAGAGGTTCATCGAAATTGAAAGGTGTTCTGCAGACAATTTTGTATTTGGGAAATGCTCTCAACCAGGGAACTGCAAGAGGTTGGTTATTAGTTGTTTCTTTAGTAGAAGCATATTTTGCTCACCATATTTTCCTTATATCTTATTGCCTTCTTCTTTTGTTTGATTTATAAGAGACAAAGGATCGGAAACCGGGCAGTAGAATTGCAGTATTATACTCCTTCTGTTCACTTTTACTTGTCAACTACAGTAAAAATAAATCATTGATTTTTACTTGTCAACTTTAGCATATCAATGGAAAGATTAAAAAAATCATTGATTTCTCAACGCTTAATGCATTTCTAGTCTTAGAAATATTTGTTGTGTGTTTGATTCATGGAATGCTATTCTTATCCATTTGGTGTTTCTTTGAGCAATTATTGTTGTCTTGATGCTACCGGTATAGGGTCTGCTGCTGGGTTCAAGTTGGATAGCCTCCTTAAACTAACGGACACACGTTCATGGAGCAATAAGATGACTCTCATGCATTATCTTTGCAAGGTAAGGATCTTCACTCGGAAAATAGCTTGACGAGATCAGAAAAACGGGGTTATATGCTTGACGAGATCAGAATAACGGGGTTATATGCTTGACGAGATCATAATAAGATCACTCTCATGCACTTGGTGTGTAGATGTGATGTTTAATGCCAGATTTTTCATCTTGTTGATATCGCTCTACCTCTAACACTAGATCTTAGCAAGCACAATCCTTCTTGACAATCAAGGTTTCTTTGAGGTGGCTATGCAGCACGAAAATTTAAGGTTTTATCTACCTATCAGAGGGAAAAATAAAAAGATGAAAAAACTAAAGGTTTTATCTTGACAAAATGCATGTGAAGTAATTTTACTTGTGCTAGTGACAATCATATTTTGCAGAATAGTTCATGAGTTTTTTTCCGCCAGATCCTTACAGACAAATTGCCTGAACTACTTGATTTTTCTAAAGATCTTTCCAGCTTGGAACCCGCATTGAAGGTATCTTTACTTGAACCGGCTAATGACATAGTTAATCATTAGAGAAATGGATGGAAATACTGAGTCAATACCATTTTTGTTCAGATACAACTGAAATATTTGGCAGAGGAAATGAAAGCTATTAGCAAAGGAATGGAGAAAGTTGTAGACGAGCTGTCCATGTCAGAAAATGATGGACTAATGTCTGAGAATTTCTGTAAGGTAATCTATCTGCTTAACTAATCCACAAATATACTGATTCTGTTACATTTCAGGCCATTTATGATCGTCTTTGTTATGTAATCACTTTCTTGTTCCAACACGCTGACAAACTCTAATATTTTCTTCTTGGAACCCCTACTACTTAGAGGAGACCAGTATTTGAGATTGTACAATAACATTATTTTTATAACTGTGGTGTCCGGTTCAGCATTGTACAATAGCAATCAAAAAGTTTTCCTAATTAGCTACACACATTTTGTCAGGATAACAAACAAAAAAATATTGTAGAACACCGGTGTTCTCATTAGTTTGTGTATCTTCTACTTGCCAGGCTCTGACGGAGTTTCTTAGCTGTGCTGAAGGTGAAGTCAGTTCCTTGGCTCAACTTTTTTCTGATGTGGTATGTCTGTCCTTTTGTGACACAGGTATTTTTGTCCTTATAGTACTTCGACGATATTGAAATATTCCTTGTCTGGTGCCTTTTCTGCCACATGTGACAGGGTAAAAATGTGGATTCGCTGATTATTTATTTTGGAGAAGACCCTGCTCGTTGTCCATTTGAACAAGGTAATATTTAATCAAGGCAACCAAGAGTTTATTACTAAAATGGTCGCTGAACTACTAGAAATAGGTGATCAAAGTCAATTTTCTTTCTTTTGTATCGAAAATTCAATTATCTTTGCTATTTTACTCAAAAGTTCATTTTCCTCTTCTTCCTTGCTATACTTTTTGTTCTGTGCACTCGCTTCAGATGTTCGACAACATTCATACATCTATCTGATTCCTTTCTGGAGTTCTTTTTTTATTGTTGAAATCAATATTTACAATTATTACTATTTTCAGTCGTGTCAGTACAAAAGCTGTTAGAAATTTCATATGGATATATCTAATATCTTGTTTCATACTGATATCCTCTAAGTTGTGGTTATTAAAACAATTCTTCTTTAGAATGAGATGATCCTCAGCTTACCTCTATTGTACTTTTTCTCCTAGTTGTCTCGACATTAATGAGCTTCCAAAGAATGTTCAATCAAGCCTTAGAGGAAAATCGCAAGCAGCTGGAGTTCGAGAGAAAGAAAGCAGAGAAGGAAGCTAAGGAGAAACAGAGGACAAGTGCTTCAGATCATAAGAAGACTTGAAACTTTGATCATTCAGTATAGTGTGAAATAATGTAATCATATATATGCAGCCCGGGCTTTGGTTCAATGGTAAAGGTAGTACAATGTGAGATGTGTGGTAGGCATACATCACGTGTTCGAGACATGCTGAGGCCTGAGGATCCAAATCTAGTATTTAAGTTGAGAAGGATGGAACGGGCCAGTAATCCACCAAGTTTCGGAGCTGGAGACAGCGGATTTCTCAGCTATCAGAAAGAAAAAATGTAGTCATTTATCAGCCTTGAGCTTTGGTTCAACGGTAAAGGTAGTACAGCACAAGTGCGAGTCTTGCTGGGGAGCCAAAGCGTAGTATTTAAGTTGAGAAGGATAGAGGGGTGGGATGGTAATCTACAAAGTCTCCCCGAGCTGGACACAGCGGATTTTCTTTTTAAAAAGAACAAATGTGACTAGTCATATATCAATATATCAATCAGCATGTTCTCCAGCAGAATGACATCACTGACTTGTCTGCAGACATCACAGAGCTCTCAATGGACTGAAGCAAGCTGTCTGAGCTTTTTCACTCGTTCCAGAACTATATTGGAAGTTGTTGCATATCGTAGCAAAGCTTCCCAAGATTGAAGATTTGGGGAGTAAGACATCAGTTCTTGATGGTGAGTAGTGAACTGGTAAATGATGTACATCTCTGTTTGATTTTCTCGTGTTGTTGATCAGTGAGTGAACGGTTATCTCCTTACATGGTCTTGGACAATGCTCACTTCATCAGGTAATTTTTTGAGGTTGAGTTAAGGCCCGAGGTTCATTTTCTTAATAGTTTCAAAGTGAAGTATCCCCGTCGATCTTGGGAGGAAGGCAGTTCTAATGGTGAAATGGAAAGTGGGCATTCTTTTGTGTGGAGAAGTTGGCAATGCACACTGTACAGTTCTCTAACAGGTAAGCTTTCTGTTGATGCTCCTTTTTATTTGTTTTAACTGACCATTTTTAACACATGTTTTGTTAGAATAATTGTTTCCAATGTTTTTACAGAATGTCTAGGAAGTTAGTAAGTGGGCGGGATGACTTCCGGACAATGGTGGAGATAGGATTTTCACTAAGAGCCCCTTCTGCGGTTCTGCCCCGCTAGCTTGGCCTCAGCTTCCAAGGTGTGTGAAAAGTAAAAATTCCCTTGAGATGACATATGCTTCTATTTAAACAATTTTCTGTTATATTAGTTTTGTTTTTGAACTATTTGTGTTTTGTGTTTCCACTCTCGATTCAATTAATTTATTAATTATTTTTGGCCACCATGCCTTTGTATATATATTAAATATTATAGCAATCCATATTTGTCGTACGTGTCACTTACTACGGGGGACATTATTGATACATTTTTCAGTGTCATACTAAAACAAATTCTCAAACTTGGTCTGATAATTAAATACTCCAACTTTAAGAGCGCACATTTAAAACATTCCTAGGAACATTCACATTTACTCCTACTACATAAGTGTAACGAAACGACAGTACAAGCAAGTCGTAGATAATTAAACTAGGTTTGGAGATGAGCAAAATACAAAGACATATAGCTAGGTTAGGGATCTCCAAAAAGATTATGACTATGAGAAGCAATACCCAACAAAAATTGTTGGTGGGGGTGGGGGTAGGGCAGGGGTGAGGGATGTGTAGGTTGGGTGATTTTTTTAGAGCAACTTTCACATATAGCAAACATAAAAATCATATTTGTATGCTATAACTATAGTTTGCATAATTGCATTCCATTGCAAACATAAATATGTATATTTCGCTATACATATACAAAAGAAAACAGTTGTATAATTTCACTATACATATACAAAAGAAAGCAGTTGTATAATCTGTTTTGGTATATATATACAAAAGATCAATTGTATAATATGTGTTTGTATAAAGCGAGAAAGAGAGAAAGACAAAAGAAAATTGGGCAGGGGAAGATCGTATTTGTATAATCATAAGTGTATAGGACGAAAATATATGCATTTGTATTTGTATATACAATTTTCTCTCGCTTTATACAAACACAAACACAATGTATACATTTGTGTTTGTATAGAGTGAGAGAGGCGAGTGAGCGAGCGAGATCTGGGAGAGTGGCAAGCGAGATCTGGGAGAGTGGCGAGCGAGATCTGGAGAGGGGAGAGAGGGGAATGAAAATATATGTATATATACAATTTTCTCTCGCTTTATACAAACACAAACGCATTTTATACATTTGCGTTTTTGTATAAAGTGAGAGAGGCGGGTGAGCGAGCGAGATCTGGGAGAGGGGAGAGAGGGGAACGAAAATATATGTATATATACAATTTTCTCTCACTTTATACAAACACAAATGCATTTTATACATTTGCGTTTGTATAAAACGCGAGAGAGGCGAGGGAGAGAACGAGAGTGGCGAGCGAGATTCGCCAGGAGAGAGGCGAAATAGCAACAGTTTGTTATGGGGTACAATTAAATCAAACTATATTTATAGCATTTAATTTGAATTAATAGTTTGCTATTATATACAATTTTCCCTTTTTTTTAATTGAAAAATTGGGGGTGGTAAGAGGTGCGGGTGGGGGTGAGGCAGGGTGGGGTGGGTATGGGGTTCAAGGTAGAAAAAAATTTAAATTTCTTTTTGTATGAGAATTATTATTTTTTAAAAAAACAAATAATCATAATTTAGGGATGGGGTGGTGTTAGTATTGGGGCAGTAGCAATTTAACATTGATTTAATGTTTTTTTGGCTTTAGGAGATTAAAGTGGATTAGAACTATTTTATTCAAAACATATTTGATCGAATTCATATATACCCGTATAAAATATGGATGGACTATAATCCAATGAAATTTGGCTCAATCCATTCAAATCCAATCCAATACAATCATTTGCTACCACTACATACAAATAAAGAGTCTTAAAACGGGTTGAAATTGGAGATTAAATTGGACTCAATTAAAGATTCTTTTAAAATGTATTAAATTGAAACTAAATCAAATTATCTTGAGCTCAACCCATAAAATTTTAGACGGGTTGAGCGGGTTACCTATATTTGTGCTCATTTTAACACCTCTATCCCACAATATCAGGCAGCCGTTGTCGTGAAGCAAAACATCACAAGATATTTTAATAAATAGTTGGTGATAGTTCAAGTGAGAAACGTAAACACCTGATAATTCATATATAAAACTCGCAAAAAGAAAAATGATGCATACTTCGTTGTTTCTTTTACCATTATGTCTACTACAAATACAACAGTCAGTTGAGTGTAGCCTGTTCCTATATTGCTTTCTCAATTTTGGAAGAGAATTGAGGAGCTTACAATAAATACCGCCAGATTTCTCTATAATCTATTATATCTATCTAAATATTTCACTATATCGATCAAGTTTTGTATGGAATCGATTTTTCATCCATAACAACATTTTTATAAAAAAAAAAATTGAACAAATGACTATATTATAAAAAGATATTAGTGTATCGTTTACATAAATAAGAAGGGAAATAAAGAAATTTTCAGATATGGGGTCAAATATAAAAGTACTCCATTATTGACAATTAAAAACAATAATTTGACGTTCAAACGACCAGGAGTAGTACATTAATATAAAAAATATATCTTTTGTAGGTGAAAATTAATAATATAGTACGAAAGATTTAAATGTAAATAAAAAACTTCATCATTTTATATTCTTATTAAAAAAAAATTAATTGTAAATAGCAAGTGTCGGTGGAAGGAAAAAAAATAGTTTTTCTATAAATAATAAAGTAAATCCAAGGGAGCAGCTTCCTGTGACTTAATTTATAGATTGTTGGATTCACATGGCAGAAAAAGGCAAAAGATAAAAATAGTACTGATAAATTTATTATCATATAACTAAAAATTTGCATAATTGATAAATTTATTGTCATGTAATTAAAAAAATTATGAATTTGAATTGTATCTGAAAATAATTTTTTTATATAATTATTGGTGTAATATACCACAAATACAATAATTCACAAGTAAAACTAAAATGAACAAAAATTAAGGAATAAATTTTTAGGCTATAAGACGTAGATATCTCGCTCTATATCACGCATATAACAAAAGTTTACTATATTGTATTTCTCTCTACTTCGTCAGGTATAAACAAAATAAAATTATGTATTTATTATTAATAATAGTTTTTAACTTAATAAAAAATATAAATATCTTTAATAAATAATATATGATCAAAACTAAATTTATGAGTTCGATTACTACAATATGTGTGGCATGATGTGAGGGAGGGAGAAAATGTTGGATGAGGATAGTAAAATGCGTTGAATCGAAATCATGATCGAATATAATATTAATTTAATAAAAGAGTTTATTGAGAAATAAAACTATAGATTCATTTTGTCTCTGCACCCTTATCTTCTTGGAACAGATGAATATATTTGATACATACAATATTGTCGATAGGTCGGTATATATCTGACAATATATAAAATAGGATTTTGTAGCTAGTTTGTCTTTTTATTGCACTAGCATCCTCAATATTTTCAATTATTCGGTATTGAATTGATTAATTTAAATTTATATTGAGTAAAAGTAAATTTAAAAAAAAAAAAGTTTTATTTTAAAAGAAAAATATTTTAGATTTTGAATTAACCACTCTCATCCCACTAAAGAAAAATATCACTTTCAAAGTTTGTATAATTTTATTTTTTTATTTTATAGAAATTACGAAATTATTTTAAGGATGTCCTCGGCATTTAGGGATTATGAATAATACTAATAATAATAATAGAATCTTGTTCAATAAGTGAAACATATTAGTTATCTTTTTTTTAAAAAATAAAAGTGACTCTAAAGCGATTGTAATAAAGAATTGATCTAAAACAATATATTTCATCACAGATATATCATTTCACAAAGTATATATCTAAATAGGCCAAAATCTCGATAGTTAAGTTAACTTTGGACCTTCCATTATTAAAAAAACAAAATATGTGCATAATCGTTGTATCTCATCATATAATCACACTGATACGTATTTTTCCAATACTTCTTAATATAGTATGACATGAAGGCAATAATACAAAAAGAATAATAAAACAAAATAATTTGATTGTGATTCGAAAAAGTTGAATAGTTCATATCCTCAATGGTTATAAATTTTCTAACGTAACATATATAGTCCATTAAAGTTTCCATTTGAGTAAAAACAGCTTGTCAGTTCTATGCATCATTACATGTACTAGGCCAAAAAGAGGTTTATTCTAGCAAACTTTTTTCGTCAAAAAATTATATTAATATCTATAAAATTAATTTTTTATTTATATATGAAAAACGCTTTTTTGTATTTTTTTTGTTTTAGTTTTGTAATTTCTATGTTTCAACAATAGTATATTCTTCAATAAAATTAAATATTGCCTTAAATAACAAAAACATTAGCGAGAATTCAATGCATCCAAAACCAAACTCAAAATCTCAAAAGGTAATAATGAAGCTATAGATCTATATTAGTACTATCCTATTTTTTATTATTATTTTTTTTGGATAGTGCAAAAGAATAAAGAAATAAGGAAACGTTTGGTAAAGTGTATTAACAAAAATAATGTATGCATTAACACTTTGTATTAGTAGTTCCTTATTTGGTACACTTTTTCATGTTATATATAACTAATGCAAAAATTACTTATACACTCTATTGTGTATTGAGGAGTGTATTGCTAATACGATGAATTTCTGGTATTAGTAATGAAAAAGGACTCAATTACCCCTCAAAAACATTTTTACATCTTTTCCGCCATAAAACTGGATGATACTTTTGTAAATAAATATTTTTATTCAATGTATACTATTTTTAAAAATACCAAACCAAACAATGCATAAGAAATAATCTATGCACAATTAATGCAAGTATACCTAATACAAATATTACGAATGCATTCTATTTAGCATTATTTTTATATATTCTACTATCCTAAAAAGAGGAAAAGAAAAATAAATAGTTAATCCAATTTTTTATTTTTTATATTTAAAGAAGAACAACTTCTTAAAAAGGTGGAAAAGAGCAATATAAAAGACTCCTCTCTCTCTGTTTTAGAAATTTCATTGTTTTGACAAACTTTGATTTCTCACCAAACTTCATTGTTTGTTTAGCTTAAACAGTGAAACCCCACAAATCAATACTACTCATTACAATCTTGAATCATCAATAGAGTGAAAGAAGGCAAAAATATGGAAGGGGGCAATAGGAGGAGGAGCAAATCATCAAGAAATAATGGTGTTGTGGCAACAGGTTCAGTTTGGGAGAACAGAATGAAACTTGATGAAGTAAAAGGTGGATTCAAAGTGTTTAGTAATAGTAGTATTGAAGAAACCCCAGATGAAAATGATGACAAAGATTGTGTTTTTATTAGTGGAAGTAATACTCAAGTGGATGAAAAGTTGGATATGGGGCCAAAAAGAGAAAATCTTGATGTTGGGGTAGTGAGTGGAAAGAGAAAAACTTGGAAAACTACTGAGAGTTTTGAGGGGATCCCAATTCAGATTGCTAGTAAAAAAACTGATTTGAGCAAAAATTTGGATGAAAAAAGTAGAGATTTGAGTGTTTCTGCTGATGGGGTTGCTGGGATTACAAAGAAAACTTTGAAAAATGAGAGTTTTGAGGGGAACCCTTTTCAGATTGCTAGTAAAAAAACTGATCTGAGCAAAAATTTGGATGAAAAATGTAAAAATTTGAGTGTTTCTGTTGATGGGGTTGTTGGGATTACAAAGAGAACTTGGAAAAGTGAGAGTTTTGAGGGGAACCCTTTTCAGATAGCTAGTAAAAGATCTGATTTGAGGAAAAAATTGGATGAAAAACGTAAAGATTTGAGTGTTTCTGCTGATGGGGTTTGTAAAAAAGTCCCAATTCAGAGCAAGAAAAGTTCTGAGCTGAGAAAGCTGAAATCTGATAAGTCTGTTAATGGGAATGTGAAAAAATCCAATCTTGAGGAGTCAAGTAAGAATCTTGAAGGATCAATTGGGATTAAGAAGACAAAATCAGAGGAGTTTGGTATGTGTGAAGAGAAATTTATCACAAGCAATGCGGTATCTGAGGTTGAATCTGTAAATAAATTAGAAAAGAGTCTTGAAAATGGAGATGATGAAGAATGGGACGACGTATTGGAGGAAGAAATCGACGAGGGAAATGATAAGAGAAGTGTTGAAGTTAAAGAAATTAGTGTACAAGAACAGAATAAGCTTAAAAAGATTGTGATTGAAGAGAAGAGATTTCAGTACAATAATAAAAGGCAAATGCCAATTTCTTCAATTAATATGAAACAGTCCCTTCCTACTTTAGTCAATGCAAATATTCATCAAAGTGCAACAAGAACCAAATCAGGTAAAATGCCTGCATTTCCTTTTATGTTTTGCTTCATTCAATGTTTGCTCGGATTCTCCAAAAATGTTGTTGTACATGTGTTGCATCATCCCAAAATGCGCTACTTAACTTATGTTTCATTGACTCTTTGTTTTCGAAGCTTGATTTTGAATTCATTTTTGAATCTTGTTGCATTTTCAGATGAATTCCAGTCTAGACAACATAGCAAATTACAAAGCTTGGGTAAGTTCAATCTCTTAATATCTTTTTAGAACTCAATGTGATACTGCATCTATGGTAAAATTTATTCGTGTTCGTTATTTATTCTAAATCAATGAATGCATGACATGTATCTTTCATACACACATTTCTCACTTGAATTCAAGCTACTTGCACCTATTATTTATAGGTCGAATGTCCTCACCGCTTACTGCCCCTGTCCCTCAATTAAAATGTTGGGCAAGTGGTGGGGAATTACCGGTATTCAGTACGAACAGAGTGAAAACTGATCATACCTTTCGGACTTTGGCATTTCCCTATTACCCATATCCCATAGAAACTGACCTCAATAATGTTCACAATCATACCTTAGTTCAGGATCTACATACGAATATGTAGGAGGAGCTACTGCCTTCCTGCTAATCATTTCAAAGAAAAAGGAAACGAAACAATGAAAATTCACTTCATTAGTATTTCCTCTTACACATATGTTGGAGCGGGAGCGGGCACTAACTTTTGACCAGCATTGACCAACTCACTCGCCTGGACTGGCCTAGAATTGTTTGGAGGGGAAGTTTAATACATATCTCACTTTAATTCTTAACTGCTTAAGTTACATTGGTTAGTTAAGTACAAACATCGTGTCCTTCAGGGTAAGCAACTACGCTGCAACTATTAGCTCTGATTTTCTATTAAAACATTTTCTGCAGTTGATTTAGTGATGTGGAGAAATGTATCAAAATCAGCGTTAGTCTTTGGAATTGGAACATTTGTTATCATTTCATCTTCGTATACTCAAGATCTCAATATCAGGTAATTGGGACCTTTAACTCAAAAAAAAATCAGATTTCTATTTCTTAATTCTTGAATCATTTTAACAAAATATATTGAAGTGAACTATTCTTAATAACGGCGTTTTACAGCTTCATTTCTGCACTCGCCTACTTGGGTCTGATCTATCTTGTTGCAATCTTTCTCTTTAGATCCCTCATTCACAGGTATTATATTGTAAAGTTATTTAAATTAACATGCATTGGCAGTGTTAAATTTGTTTATACTATCAATGCAATTTAACCGGTTATAACAAGTTATTATTACCGTATTTTGTTGGTTGCATATCATATTTTCTATAAAGAGTTTACTTATTGTTATAAGCTATGTTGTCGGTGTCTCTATAAATGTTGTGATACACGTGTATGATCCTTAAATATGTACTACTTTTGGAGGATTCAACACGCACTCATTGACTTTTTTTGAAGAGACCGAGCAACATAGGTTATAAGTCAGTTTGATCTGATGGTATAAAAAATTTATACACCATCAGTGCACAAAATTAAGTTAATTGTAAAATTACCAAATCTTGATATTATCCAATAACCTTTGTCTACCGTTCAAATTGATTTTTATATCGTTTTTTTTTGTGTGTGTCTGCGTAAATAGGAGAGCTATTGATATTGGTGAATCAAGTGAATGTGTAGTAGGCGAAGAAGAAGCACTGTGGATACTGAAATTGATACTTCCTTTAATAAATGAGTTTCTTTTGAAAATCAGAGCCCTTTTCTCAGGGGATCCTTCGACTACAATGAAGGTAAAGAAAAGTTCATACATTTCCATTTGATACCAATGTTCTTTATAGTTTTACCATTGTTCGCACTTGATGTTTACACCAAATCGTATCAGTTATTATAATTAAGTGATTCGATGATGCCAACTTGTGCGCACGTTGACTAATTACACGGGGTACCTGCTACCTTCCACCAGCATAGGTACCGAGTAATTCAACCGAGAGGAAAAAAACACATAAATTATTCATGGTTAAGTAATAGAAGTTATGTTGCCTGGACTCTTCAAAATGCGCTTAGTCCATGATAGATCCTCCAAAACTAGTGCATTTATGGAGGATCCAATACGGGTGCAACAACATATTTGGAAAATTCGAGCACAACATAAGATAGAAGTCTATGTGCCAAATATATATCATGTGTCTATCGGTCACTATAAATATCAAGTGCGGATAAGTTTTATTGTTTTTCCATGTTACTTCAATTATTTTCCTGATCTTGTGAACTTGTGGGAATTTGACAAAATTTTACCTCTGGCAGATGGCAGTTCTGCTGTTTCTTTTGGCTAAATTTGGCAGCTATATAACTATTTGGAAACTGTATAAATTGGGTGAGTTTTTTCTCTAAATGTTATATATATATAAACAGTTCAAATAAAACTTGTTCTAATTTTTTCTTTTTGATTTTTCAGCAGACAATAAATTCGAAAAAATTATGCAATATGATATGAAACTTATTGAACTCCCCTATTTTGCAGGTTTTTTTGGAGTTTTCGTCATACCAAAAGTTTGCTCTTCTTATTCCACACAGTTAACCTCTCGCGGTAAGAAAGAAAAAAACATCAATTCATTTTGTTTAGCGTCTTAAACGTTTACCACCACTACAACAACGTAACAACATATCCAGTGTAATCTCACAAGTGGATCTAGAGAAGGTAGGATGTACGCAGAACTTACATCCTTACCCCTATCTTTGTGGGGGTAGAGACCCTGTCACCGTTATAGTTATAATTATTTTTAAAATCTATCATAATCTTAAAAGTCTATTCAGAAAACTACAACTTTGATTTGATAGTGAATATCATTATTTTAAAAAAGGTTCATGTATGTGTGGATATATAATACCGTTGGTGTGGGGCTAATTTGCCATAAATCATAATCAAATTTTGGCAGTTTTTGTCACAAGTATGCAGAGGTAGTACAACATGTAGGGCTTTTGCCATAACCAAATTTTGGAACATCTAATAAAGTTATAGTACACGGTGGCGGAACATAATTTTTGTTTATGTTATTCTGTTATATGTTAAACCAAAGTCGAGCGTCTACCAAAAACATATCCTCTCTACCTCACAAAGGTAGGGGTAAGGTCTGCGTACTACCCTTTTCAGACCCCACTTGTGGGACTACATTGAGTATGTTGTCGTTATTGTTATGTTATATAGACCAATTAATAATATACATTGTGATTTATAATTTTTATGTGAAGGTACATTTTTTATAAGATACATTAGAGATGCTTGGGAATCATGTACTCACAAAAAGGCTATTGGATTTGCAATCTTCACATTAGTATGGAATTTCTCTTCAATCATTGCCAGAATATGGGCAGGTAAAAATAGTATCTATAACTTTTACATGATACTCCCTCAGTTTCAATTTTCGATATTCTTGTTGTTCGGACTTTTCAAAAATATCGCCACATGCGTGTCTAATCCTCCAAAAATGTTGCGCTTCGAGGATCCAACATAGGTGCAACAACGTTTTAATAGAGTTTGAGTAAACGTAGTTTGACTTTGCATGGAGTAATTCATGATATCATTAAACACGACATAATATAACTTGTCGATATGTGGTATTACACATCATAACATTTTTATAGTTATAAAAGCTTCTCATTAAGGCTAAAATATGAAGTTTAAAGTTAGTAATTGTTACCAAATATAGAAATGCATCGTTTTTTTAAAAACAAATTAAAGAAAATAGTGTCAAGATATTTGGAACGTGGGAATTATTGATTGCACATACCTAGTTTAATCTCACAAGTTGGGTCTGGTGAAGGTGGTGCGTACACAGCGTTATCCTTATCTTGTGAAGGTAGAGAGGATGTTTTCGATACACCACGAGGGAGTACTTGAATGTTTTTTTTTTCAAATATTTAGTTAACAAAATGAAAAACATTATTATACTGACAAATTTTACAATTTATTTTTGCAGTGTTCATGTTATATGTGGGCTTTAGGTACTATCAACAAACCTTGATGAGACAAGACACTACTACTACTATAAATGGTGATGATTTTTTGCAAGGAAAAATTAGAGAACAAAGACAAGTTGGGAAAAAGTCCAATTTTATGGATACAAGAAAGCAAAAGAAAGCATTTTAAGTTAATAAATAGATTAATATTATAAAAAAAAATTGTATTAATTGGTGATAGATAATTAACATGTCTTGTTGCTCATTTCCCAACCAATGTCTTTTGGTAATTAATTTTTTGTTCTTAGTGTACATAATCAACTTGGGCTAATCATTCTTTTGGCAATAAAAATGATTTTTTTATTACTCCTTTCTTTTTACTTGGTTTTGGTATGTTGGTAGCCTATGTTCTAATACAAATTAACCAATGGTAAGCTTTTTTGCTCATGATATATTAAATAAGGATGGTGGTGGGGCGATAAATATTATTTCATAGTCAGATTAGGACATGAAGTGGTCTTTGTTCGGATTGTTTTATTAAGACTTTTCGATGTGAATTTGTATTTAGTCAGGCTCAATGCAGATACTTCACATCGAGTCAAAAACTTAAAAAATTGTGCATCATTATGCCTTTATGTTTTCTTCATTTCACAACAATTCTTCTATGGCCCAAATAGTTATATAGCATCAATTATACTCTTTTTGAGCTTTGAGTTATTGTCACCAAGCCCAAGTGCTAGTGCCTAAAGTCATGATAAGAGCTCTAGTATAACAATCTTGTTATGTGCAAAACTTATTTATTTCAAATTTTACTAACTTATAATATACTCCCTCCGTCCCTTTTTATATGTCATCTTTTTACTTTGCACTTGCATTAAGAAATGATGTAACTTTACCTTTCTACCCTTATTTAATGTTTTCTTAAGTCAACTTTATAATAAATGATGAATACATTTTCAAGAATAATTAACTATTCTATCAAGGGTATAATAGGCAAAATATGATAATTTATGCATAAATTTTATAAAATGACAAGTATTGTGGTTCAGTTATTTATAGAAAGGAATGACATATAAAAAGAGACGGAGTGAGTTGTTAATTGAATTGTGATTATGGACTTGCACAAACTCCTAAATATGCCATTGGATTTGTCACACTAGGTCTGACATAGTAACAACCAATAAATACATTAGAAACTGAGCTACGTACCTTAGCGATTTATTAAATTCATTAAGCAAGAAATCAAGCTAATTGCGAGACAATTCAATTAAGCTCGATTTGTATTGATGTATAATATTTCGGTATAATATTCCCTCTTTTTAATTAAAAAATAAATAATAATTAAGGTATAAAGAAGGAATAAGGGTCTGAAAAATACCCCAACTTTGATCGGATTTGTTGTTGCGATACTAAACTTTCATAAGGACCTATTACCTCCCTAGACTATTTAATACCGTATTTCTACCCCCTGAACTATTTAATAGTGTATTTTAAAGGTATATATATGTGCTCACGTGGACACATTACTATTTATAATTTTGTATTATTTTTTATGTCCACGTGGGAAAATATATATGTTTAAAATACAGTATTAAATAGTCTAGGGAGATAATAGGTCCTCATGAAAGTTTAGTATTGCAACAGTAAATCCGACCAAAATTGAGGTATTTGTCAAACCCTTATCCCTATAAAGAAAGCTGCAAGATTTAGATTTCCCCAACAATTTGCTAGTTTTTATTTGGAAAAAGAATGTATCTATCAAAAACTCTAGCATTCCCCACCAGGTGGATTCAGGATTAATTTGATAGGGTCAATTTTTAAAATTTTCAATATTAAAATCATTGTATTGTTAAAATTATGAATTTCGATCTGATATTATTAAGATTCTATATAGGCAAAAGGGTCTGATAGGCCCTTATACTTGGGTCGGATTGTAGACTGGACCCTTTTACTTATAACTTTGTCAACTAGACACTTAAACTCAATGAAACACAATATTTTAAGCCCTTCTGACCATTGACCAAACTTATGTGGCAATAAAATTGCTGAGTTGGAAAAGTGCGTGATTTACACGCGAATTAAGAGCATGAACGGCTAGAAATACACATATAATCAGAAATTTCTTTTAAAAAAGGAAAAATTAAAATACTCCTTTCCTCTTCTAATTTTCTGTAAATAAAAATAATTAGGATAATTAGGTCCACCGCCGGTAGATTTCTCATCGTATAAATTACTCATTGAAACTGAAGTTGAACAGAAATGGTTATATGAAATAAAAAAGAAATAAATCTTCAAATTCATTTCTGATTTATTTGTCTTCGAATCAATGGTCAAGAGGCGGCATCCATGCTTGACCACAAATCAGCTGAATAATAATGTTTTTATTTTTATTCTTTTAATTCAGTCCAAGAACTGTAATTGTCATATTCATTTTATCATATGACAAAATAACTATATGTATATATGGTCCATGTACCATAACAACTTAACACGTAACCCACCTTAATTATAATTTATAAAGACTATTCAACCGGGTTCAATCGATATAGTCTTTTGATTACGGATTCATATAAATTTTAATCATAGCATTTCGACATATATATAAAAAAATCTATTGAGATTTATAACAAGTCTGTGATCTGAATTCATTATTTTAATATTATAATAAATTTAATATTGAAAATCTTTTAAAAAAATCAAATCGATTAAATTAAAATTTTGAATCTGTCTCGACTAGCTTGATGTTACACACCACCCAATCTTAGATTGACATGGACTTTAAAACATTCACTATGTTTTGTCTCTCAACTTGAGAATTCTTATGTATTAGTGGTTAATAATCAAAGTATAGAAATTGTTTGGTGAGTGGTGCATATTTATTATAGATTTTATTCCCCTATATATCTATTTTTTCTTTGTTATACGATAGTAGTAGTGTTTCTTTCTACTATTTTCTTCTTTATTGTTTTCGGTATGATTTTTTTATCATTATATTTATTTTACGTAATTAACTTTTGATATGCTTTATTTGATGGATGATTTATTAAAAACAAGTTTTTTCTACTTTTTTAAGATAGGAAATAATATTACATATACTATACACATTATTTATTTCAGACTCTACTTGTAAAATTATATTAAATATATTATTCGTCATTATTTAATCGACTTATACCTATTTCACATGGCACAAATTAAATACACGTAACATGCAAACCCACATGCATGCGTGTGTGTTTTTGCTTTGTTTTAACCTCAAACATTATAATGCAAATTGACCACTTAACCAAACGAAGCTCTACACGAGTAGAATCGATTTGATTTAGAGTCGATGAATTTAGAATAAATAAAAATTTAAAAAATGAAGGGAAAAAATTAGCATTGGATTGTGCTTCTCTTTTTAATTATTGGACATGTACAAAATACAAATTATAATTGGTTGAATGAGTGAATTCTGAATATAAGGTGGATCCTTTTTTTCAAAATAAATGAGATTATATTATATTTATATATTTTAAATATCTTTTTTACACATATATATAATTTAGTTAAACTTACAGAATTTGCATTTGTCTTTGATAGATGTTGCTCCAGTAACTATCATTTATTTGTTGTTATTATTGAGGCAATTTGTTAAAGAAAAAACTACTCGAATAAAGAGTCAGGATCAAACTAAAATTAAAGTAATAAGCATAATAATATATTTATTCATGAAAAATAATAATTACATTTTAGGAAACAATTACGTGCAAGTAAAAAAAATATCGGTTTATTCATGACTACGTTTCAAAGTCACTTCAATTTGATTTTAAAAAATAATAGTCACGTTACATCACGACATACTCTATTCTTTTAAATGATGTGTCTCGATTGGTACGTGGCATTAATATACGACGGAGTCAGAATTAAAAGTTTACGATGGACAGCGATGGTTATCAATTCATGTTTTAATTATTAAGTTTGCACTTCTCTCTCTATATATATATTTAACATGGACAGATAATGAAGAATCATCGAAAAAAAAGGATTACATTTACTATGAAATATACAATGATTCAATTCATTAGGAATTAGAAAGACGACATTTTTCTCGGAAAAGTAAAGATAAAATTTGATACGTAATTCTTTCTTCTCTCTCTTTTATTTTTTAGGAATCAACGAATTTTCTAATATAAACAAGTCTTAATACTAAAAGCTATCGAATTCTTCCGAACCTACGTATACCTCTTATCATGGTTGTTAGATTAAAGAAATGACATAAAGTTGTGACCTGTCGCAAAATGTTATGACCATTAACTACCAATAATTAAATAGATGTTTCGTATGTTAATTTGCTATAAGTCTAATCCTAAATTATTAATGTATATATGTGCTAAGTAATATATTTATGAAAAATCACCCAAAATGTTTTCATGTTTTTAATTATTTTTTGTATTTTAAGTTATATGCACTGATTTTATAATAGTTATTTTATACTATTAGAGTATTAGTGTAACCTAACCTATTAATCAATAGCAAATTTATTACCATTTGCTTTAGGTTATCAATTCAAGTTATTAATAGAATTACTTTAGTAACCTGATAATATAAAACTTTAGCTAATTTTTGTTTGTGAACCATAAATTTGTGAGAAGATTACAATTTTAATTATAGTGTTAGTATATTTAAGCATTATTAAATAATGTGGAGTTGACTCGAGTGAACATACAAAATTGTAACATAAAGAGGAAGATTTTGTTTCTACTTTCCAAATTTCCTTTTGAGCTTATTATATTATCAATGTTGTGTCATAATACAGTCAAATAATATGGAGTTTGAATATCGAGTGAATATACAATATACATTGTAACATAAGAGGAAGTTTTCGTTTCTACTTTCCAAACTTTCTTTTGAGTTATATTATTGTAGACAATAAATTTCGCGTCGAGAGAACAATAATCAAGAACGGAAAATTATGCAACAATCGTTTTATTGATTTAAGTGCGAGTGTTACAATCTCTATTATTCCTCTGAATTCGCCTTTTCAAATATAATTCAAGGGCTCTTGAGCTTGATCTTGAACTTGAGATTTATCTCGATCTTGATCTCTATCTTGATCTTGATCTTGAACTTGGACTTGGACTTGATTTGGAACTTTCTCTTGATCTTGAACTTGAACTTTATCTTGATCTTGACTTCTAGTTGAATCCAAGGGCTTCGAGCTTGATCTTGAATCCGGCGGTCTTGATCTTGATCGTTCTTGATCTTTATCGTTCTTGA
>JAJOOR010004918.1:0-45145 GCA_036250505.1 Solanum acaule | reverse complement strand
GAAGATATTAACTCAATACTAAGCTGAATCTATCTATGTCTGAAATAAGCCTCTAAACTGACTAGAAATGTTGGGACATGCCCCAACTAGGTCTAGCAAAACTGAAACTAAAGACTAAAAGCAATAAAGATAAACATGTCACTAGTCCTTGAAGAATGAGGACTCACCACTGATGCTGCTGAACTGAAGATCGGGAGCTGAACTGAAGATCGGGAATCGATCTAAGCGTTATCTGGATGCTGAGAACCTGAACCTACATCATGAGAAGATGTAGCGCACGTATGCGTCAATACTTGAAAGGTACTGAGCATGCAAGATAGAGTAAAGCTGAAAGAACATATAACTAAACAAGGCAATAAAGCAATGAAATAATCTGAACATGATATAGATACTGAATACTGAGGTAACTGAATGCAATGACCAAATTTATAACATGCTGAGACTGAATACTGACTATACTGAAATATGGTCAATGCAATAGAGTCTGACTGAACTGTGGGAACTACTAATAACCGACATAAAACCACATGAGCTAAATGTGGAGTCCGATGTATACGCCCCATCGAGAGGACCCAATATACCCTGCCAGAGGTATAGAGGCATGCTGGCGTGATCACTAAACTGATGTTGCCCACAGAGGGAACTTACACCTATATGGCTCGTAGTTCTGGGCTATATGGGTACGCTGAACCCTAGTCCAACTCGGTATTATGCTATTCCCAATGAATTAAGTGGTTAACTGGTTATGACTGAATTTCTGTAAAATACTGGATAGCTTAAACTGAACATGCAAACTGAGAATGAAACAATTAATCTGATAATTATGCATTCATTAACAGAGGTATGTAAACTGAATACTGAAATATCTGACCTAGCATGTGTAATTCAAGAACTAAAGAAATACATAGCTAGGGTTCTGAAATTCATGCAATAAACTGAGAAATAACATGATAATCTGATTTGGAACATTTAAATAACTAATTCATGATTATATATTGAGATTCAAGAAACCCTAAGTCTGTTCATAATCATAGAATTAAGAATCTGACTGAATTCTAGGGACCTAATGGGCGAAAGGAACGCACTAGTGAAATCCCACATACCTGGGGACGAATTCCACGGAGAAATCTTTCGATTTCGGGGCTGGAACTGATGGAACCTTGTTGCGTTCTTGAACTAGGGTTCTTGACCTTTTTCTCCTCTCTTGCTTCTAATTTTCTTAGTTTTGATTAATGATTTGACTTGGATAAGTTCCAGTTATGTTTCTAGGCTTAACCTGACTAAAACATCATGATTTAGGGTCTAAACGACGTACCTTAGGGGTTAAACGAAATAGGAAGAGACCAAAAGACCCCTGACTTAATTGTTGTCGGAGTGACTGACGGACGGGAGGGACGGGCCGTCATTCAATCGACGGTTCGTCGATTGGAATCGTCAATCGAGTCTGCCAGTTAGGGCTTCACTAAATTGAACATAACCTTTTACTCGGAGGTCAGAATTTAGAAAAATCTGTGGCGTTGGAAAGATAATTCAATTATCTATCATATCATAGGTCATAGGATACACAATTCCCTTTGTGCTAAGATTTATGACCATCTGAAGTTGACCCATCCATAATTTTCAGCTAACTGGCTGTTGACCCTTACCTACGGTCAGACCTATGGACCGTGGATCGATTGACGGTTCGTGCTGGTTGACTGTAGTTTGTGTTAGAGGCTGGGGTTAATGGGCATCAATCCACAAACACGAACCACGGTCCATGACCTGACCTACGGACCGTAGGTCCGGCCGTGGGTCAACACTTAGCTAAATTTCTGGCTGAGTTCTGGGGTAGTTTGCTGACACGAACCACAGACTTGCAGGACGGACTGTGGGTCCTCCTACGGTCCGTGGATGGTGCCCGTGAGGGCCACCTGCAGCACCAGAAATCTACAATCTAGTCTATTTTCGGATACGGGGTGCTACACATATGTTTTTGTTTGGCTATGATGAGATGATTTTTAGCACTAACATGAGAGTTATGAATAAATTATGAAAAACATGTTGAGTATCCATTTAACATGAAATGTTTTGGGAGAGGAAAAACAATCATTCTTGGAATGAAAAAATATCATAAAACATGTGATGGAATTTTTCTTGTCAAGTCATATAATATTGAAATAATTGTGAAATACAATTTTGTTGGTTGTGTGTCTTGCAACTCCTATTGGTTCAATTGTGTGAGAAGGTTGTGACAAAAAAAAGGAGTTTGCTAGCCTAATAAAAATATGAGATATGTGACTAACTACCTGACTTGATATTATGTTTGTAGAAAAAGTACTTAGCAGGTACAAGCAAACAAGATGAGAAAAATGGTGTTATTTGTTGGAAGTGAGAAAAGCAAATTATATTGCTTACTTATCTACTATGGAGGTTGAAGTAAAAACAATTAAACTTCAACAAGTGAAAAAGTGAATTGATTTTACTATATCAAACACTTTATTTTGAGAAATTATTTTTTCTAATTTTGATTAATTGTGATAGTACCAATATAATGGTTGAATACAAAATCGTTATTATGACAGTAAATCAGACTCATGACAAGAAAACACAATATTGTGAGATCATATTGATCACTAGTATACCATCAATATTAATTGTGTTAAAATTATTTGTGATAATCTTGCAGATTCATGAACTAAGGCCTTTGCAAGAAAAAGGGTCTGAAACACATCGAGGGGGATGAAATTGAAGCTCATAAATTCTGAGTCATATATGAGGAAACCCAACTCGGGGACTAGACATCCTATAACCAGGTTCAATGGGAAGAATGAATCATATGATGACTTGTTGTGAAATGCACTATTGTTAATTTAATTCAATCCCTATGATGTGAGTGCATTTATCCTATAATTATTTGTGGAGGTTGAGTCTTTGAACTCTTAGTGAAAGTCTGTATCTTGTATTAGTGGGGTGTCAAATTATAGGAGCACCATTGACAGATTTCATCTATGTGAGTGGGAAAGTAGGTCGCTTACTATGAGAATGAGCTTGTTCTCAAAAACACTCACGAAACCGGGATAGCTCAAGGCCGTAATGTGCTAGCTATTAAATCTTATGTCAACACCTTGACTATTGTGTGTAAGCAATGATACTTTATTTCACTTAAGCAGTCATAGTTCAAGTCTGAGACCACTACTGACTCTGGAGTAAAGGTTATTGTTTTACTAAGTGAAGGTTCAATGCATAGCACACCTTCATTATGCATAATAGTCTACCTTCAACTGAGTTGTGAAGAACTCTCTTATCTTAATATTAAAATGAGTGGGGGACTGTTGGCGTGACATTTTAATATTAATAAAAATATATGATATGTCATATTATATATCATGTTATGTCTATTGATGGACCTTACATTTGTGCCTCTTTACTCTCATCAATTGTGGAAGAAAGTGGCCATTAGTTTTTAGTAACTTATGTAACCACCAACTCTTCATTTCATCCATTATTCTATCTTTATGTTTTGTAACTTATGTAACATTTGAGACATTCATTTGGCAAATTTACTACCCATTATCTTCCTATTCATTGCAAGGAAGAATTCACCACCTATAAATAGTGTGGTCTTCCTTTTGTATTGTGAGAGAAGAAGAAACAGGAGAAGTACAAGAAAATATAGAGTGAAAAATATGAGTAGTACATTATTGTGTTTATATTGAGACTAGTGTAATAGTGAAAGAGAGAGTTCAGACAAAGAATAATATTCCAAGTCTTCAACTATATTCACTATATACAAAAGATAATATTTATATGTTTAAGGAAGGTATTCTTTATGTGGAGTTGCTTGAGTTGTACTTGTTGTTGGGTTGTTGTATCCTGGAGGGGACAAGTCAAGAGTGATACTGCTGGATCGATGTAGATTATGCTGCAGTGGGCATGAATCTCCTTAAAGAGAGCTAGATATTTGTGCCTCAGCCTAAAGATTTGTTTATTCATTTTTGTCATTTTATTTTCAATTGTAATATTTTGTATTTGTGGTATATTATGTCAATTTTGCTAAATGAGTTCTCTCAAATGAGAGTTCTTCCATTAAATAGAAAGAATTCTGATTTACATGCCTAAGAATCTGTTATATATCCCTAAATATATGCTATTGCTAATTGCAATATCTCTGAAATATATGCTACATTATAACATAGATATGTACAGATATTTAGAATCTGTCCGATCATGCTAACATCCCCCCTCAAATTGATGCCGGTGGATAAAAAAACATCAATTTGCCTACTAGAAACTGATGACGTTGTCGTGCCATAGACTTTGTAAACACATCAGCTATTTGAAGATCACTGGATACATGTGGAAGAGTAATGACTCTCTTATCTACAACTTCTCTGATATAATGACAATCCACTTAAATGTGTTTGGTCCTTTTCATGATAAACTGGATTAGTAGCAATTTGAATAGCACTTGTGTTGTCAGCATGGAGAGGAGTGGGATTAGATTGAGGAAATCCAATTTCTGCAAGTAAACTATGAAGCCAAACAATCTCAGAGCAAGCAGTAGACATTGCTCGATATTCAGATTCGGTGGAAGATTTTGATAAACGATCTTGCTTCTTGCTCTTCCAAGATATCAAGGAATCTCCAAGAAACATGCACCAACCCGTGACGGAGTGACGAGTATCAGGACATGCAACCCAATCAGAATCACTAAATGCATTAAGCTGAATCTTAGAACCACTAGGAAAGAATAATCCACGAGTAGATGTTCCCAAGAGATATTGAATGATGCGACGAACAACCACCAAATGTAGATGGCGTGGAGCCTGCATAAATTGACCCACTTGTTGAACTGCAAAAGAGATATCAGGCCAAGTAATAATAAGATAATTTAGGCTCCCAACTAATTGCCGATACAAAGTTGGATCAGGAAGAAGATCTCCTTCCGCACTGTTGTACTTTACATTCAATTCCAATGGAGTATTTACAGAGGAAGATTCTTGAAGACCAGCCAAAGCAATCAAGTCCTGAGTATATTTGTGTTGGTTCAAGAACACACCTAAAGAATTATAATGAACTTCTAACTCAAAAAAGTATGTAAGAATACCAAGATCTTTCATATGAAAAGAATCCTTAAGCTGCTGCTGGAGGCTAGTGATTAGTGAAGAATCAGTTCCTGTGATAATAATGTCATCTACATACACCAAAAAAAGAACACAACCTACATATGTTTTCGAAGAAACAAAGACGAATCATATTTGCTCTGCTCAAAAGAGAATTGAAGCAAAGTAGACCGAAACTTGTCAAACCAAGCTCTTGGAGCTTGTTTTAATCCATATAAAGACCGCTTCAACTTGCATAGATCTGATGTAGGTGATGAGAACAAACCAGATAGGGATTTCATATAAATATCTTCTTTGAGATCACCATGATAAAAAGCATTTTTGACATCCATTTGATGAAGAGACCAATTTTGTGATGCAGCAATGGCAATAATAGTTCGCACCGTAGTCATTTTTGCTACAGGTGCAAAAGTCGCCTCATAGTTTATACCATACTCATGTTTGTTGCCAAGGACCACCAATCAAGCTTTGTACTGATCAAGAGTTCCATTGGAATTAAGTTTAATTGAATAAACCCATTTACATCCAATTGGATGGACATTTGGAGGACAAGGAATAATGTCCCATGTGTTATTTTCTTTAAGAGACAAAATTTCCTCCTCCATTGCTTTTTGCCAACATTCAAGCTTGGAAGCTTGTGAGTAACCTGTTGGAATAGAGATGGTGGATAAAGTAGAAGAAAAACCATATCGTTTAGGAGTTTGAGACACTCTAGTAGATCCCCGAGAAGGCTCAAGAGGAGCAGACCTTGAAGAAATCTCAGATTTTGGTTGTGGAGCAGTCTCAGGTGGCGGATCTGTTTCGGGATGGGGTAAAGTTGGCCAACGTCGTTCATACACAAATCCTGATTTGAATCGCTTAGAATATAATGACAAATCCTCAAAAGTAGGAAGAAGAGGAGAAACAAAAGATGACTCAACATGAGTAGGAAAGAAATACTGGTTCTCAAAGAAAATAACATTTCTAGAAACACGAAATTTGTTAGAACTTGGATCATAGCAAATAAAACCTTTCTATGAAGTACCATAGCCCATAAAAGCACATTTAATAGACTGAACAAAGAGTTTATTGCATTGAAAAAGAGGCAGGTGCACAAAACAAACACAACCAAATGTATGAAAACTATGATAGCTGGGATGCTTATGAAAAAGACGATAATATGGAGACTCAAGATTTTACACTTTAGATATTAAATAGACAGCAGTAGACAAAGCTTCAACCCAATATTTACATGGAACAGAGGACTCAATCAATAAAGTACGAGTGGCATCTAAAAGATGACGATTTTTACGCTCAGCAATCCCATTTTATTGTGGAGCATATGGGCAAGAGCGTTGTGATACAATTCCTTTCTCAAGCAAGAAATTATTGAATTCATGAGACATATATTCTCCACCAGAATCAGATCTTAATATTTTGATACATGTGGAAAATTGAGTCTCAACGTAAGCCAAAAATTTCTTGAATATGGAAAACACATCAGATTTAGATCGAAGAAAACACACCAATGTAAACCGACTATAATCATCTATAAATGTCACAAAATACTTGAAATGAGCATGAGAAATAACTGATGAAATGCCCCAAACATCACTATGAATGACATCAAAACACTTTGCAGCACGACTACCAAAATTAGGAAAAGGAAGAGTTTTACTTTTGCCTAATTTGCAAGTAGAACAATCAAAGGAAGCAACTGAAAATTGATTTTTATTTCCCAATAAACCAGAATTGGACAAATGAGACAACACAATAGAATTTGGATGTCCTAGATGTTTATGCCAAACCTCATTCTTAGTAGTGGTAGAAGCAAGAGCTAGAACACGAGGAATAGAAAAGTGTATAGGAAACAATCTTCCAACTTTAGGCCCCTTCACGATTATCGTCCCCGACACCTGATACTGCACAAGGCAACCATTACGAGAAAAATTCACATCACAATTGTTATCTATCAATTGGCCAACTGAAATAAGACTAGTGGAGAGCTTTGATGATACAAAAACATTATTGAAAGTTTCAGTAATATCTCCAACCTTGGTAATGGGTAAATTACTTACCATTGGCAACCTGAATTTGTGTTAGACCATTATACTCACGGATGTTCTTAAGTATATTAGTTGAGTTGGTCATATGATTGGAAGCGCCAGAATCAACAAGCCAAAATTTAGAAAATACCTCATTACCTTGCAGCCCTAAAGCTGAAAATGCTGACAAGATCATTTGTTGTACCATTTCAGGAGTAAGAACTTGTCCTATTGAAGACGAGTTATCTGTAGTTGAACCATTTATCCCAACTTGAAAAGCATTTGCCCTACGGTTTTGAGGACGTGTGGGACACTCTTTGATAATGAGTCCTTGTTGTTTACAATAATTACAGAACTTCTTGCCACAATTGCTAGCAATATGACCATATTTCTTGCAACTGTAGCATTGAGTTCTAGCCATATCCATGCCCTTTCCTTTCCCTTGAGATGCAAATGCGATAGTGACAACATTTCCTTGAATAAAAGCATTTTGTGTGAAGAGACGCTGCTCTTCATGAAGTAATTCCCTAAAACAGACATCCAACGAGGGATATGGATCAGGGTTCACCAAGTTGGAGCGAAAATTTTCAAAATCAGATCGTAATTTCATCAAAAATTGATCTCACTTGCTTTGTTCATGAACTCCATGAATGATGGAGAGAGATTCAGTAGGTATTTTAGCATAAACGATATCGGTAAATTCAGCCCATAAGTTCTAAAATCCAGAGAAATAATCTTGAACAGAGAGACCTCCTTGAGAATACATAGCAATTTCATGCTCTAACTGAAAGCGCCTTGCGCTATGGTCTTGGTTGTAAATCTTTTGTAAATAATCCCACATGGCCTTTGCTGTCTTGTATGGCCTAAGATTAAGAACAATAAGAGGGTCAATTGACCCTAAAATCCATGTCATCACCCGAGCATCTTTAACCTTCCATTGACCGAGCTTTGTAGGATCAGTAGGAGTAGGATCGCTTCCATCTATATGTCCCCATAATTCTTTTCCGGTGACAAATAGTTGGAATTGAAATTCCCAGGCAGAGTAATTTTTTCCTATGAAACGAACATGGAAGGACTCAAACTGATATGATGCCCTGTTCTTGACAAGTTAAGGAAGATAGAAATGCAATGATACAAAATAACCAGAATGACCAAGACTAAAAATCCAAGATGCCTAAAATTCCAAGACACTTAGGACTTACTGTTGACTAAAAAATAGTAAGCAGAACCAAAACTTTCAAAAAAAATCTGAAAGAAACCACAGATGAAAGACACTAAGAATCAAAGCACTGAAAAAGGCTCTGATACCATGTCAATTTGTTGAATGGGTTCTCTCAAATGAGAGTTCTTCCATTAAATAGAAAGAATTCTGATTTACATGCCTAAAATTCCAAGACACTTAGGATTTACATCTCTAAAAATATGCTACATTAATCTATGTTATCTCTTATCATCATTACACAAATATTTAGAGTTATAACATAGATATGTATAGATCTTTAGAATCTGTCCAATCATGCTAACATATTACACGAACAATCAACAATTAATTGTAATGAGTCATTTACAATAATAAGAATACCATACTATGAAATGTGAATGTACTACAAAAACTACCTTGTATAGCTAAATAGATGGCATATTACATGTGGTAACATTTCACATAACATCATTGATAAAAAAAAATTGTTTACATTTGTTGAAAATCGAGAAATCCTCGAGAGCAAGCAATACTAAGATCCGAAACATAGTGAATAATACGAAACTTTTGTTTTGTCCATCGCAAAGTTTAATTTTAGTCAAATGGTGGATTAAGAAGCTGATATTGATTCCCATCCTTTTGGTTACCTCTAATACCACCCAACTTTAATCCCGACTATAAACATATATAGTCATCCAACCTAGCAATTGTTTTTCTAATACTCTTGCCTCTTCCCAACTCATCCGTCATAACTTGTGCATCATCCTTAGTAGGGGCCCTATCGTTCACAGCATCTCTGGCAGCCAAAACATTCTCAGGAGTTTAAATCCTTTTTGGTACCAGTAGACGGCTACTAGAACCTTGTGTCACTCTAAAAATGACCCATAAGTAGCATTTCTGTTGGTATCCTGCCAACAAGTTTCCCCAATAAGTTATCAATTAACATGAAATAACATCAAATGAAAACACGAAATAAGTAAAAACTTACTCTAGTGACGCAGGGGCAGTTCTGTGTATGTGAAAACCAATAGCTCCCCATACGGTGTTAATGCTCGGAGAGCATGTTCTCCACCAATCATAGCTTGAACCATACTATCAAATTTATCCTAGTGTTTGTACGGAGAAAATAAAAATGAAAACAAAGCGAATTTGATGAATAGAACTAAGCATAAAATGGTGAACATATAAAGTAGTTACTATGCCTCCGAGGGGAAGAAAAACAATTCAATGTCATCGATAATAGCCTCTGGTGTGTTGGAATACTTAGGCCATAAATCGTCTTCTGAAACCATTTCAAAGTGAAGATGAAGTTGAAGTAGCTTTGCTTTTTCAGATACACTTTGACTTGCTTTGTCGAAGAGGTGAGCAACAACTCCATCAAGCGTATACTTGTTGTTCCAAATATTATAGCAACCCCTGCTAGAAAATGTGCAAGAAAACAAATATTTGTATTCACAATGTATACAACAATAAATTCCGAATAATCTCTATGATTATTACTCACCTCCAAATAGGATCATCAATAGGTCGTGCAGCATGACTATGCTCTACTAAACCAGTTACAGGTGGGATAGCATCAGAATTCATCGTTCTAGTGATTTCATTCTCCTTGGATTCATCGCATACCCAAGGGACATATTCAGTGAAGGTGACTTTGTCAAGGAAGTAGTTGAACAGATGTAAAACACAAAAAATTATTAAACCAATATGTAAGGTTAACCTAAATTACAAAAAGGAGGCGAAAGAAGTCGACTAATGACAGATAAATTGATTATTGAAATAGAAAAAGAACTAGAGAAAAGAAGAAGATAGAAATTGAAATAGAGATTCTACTACACAAGTTTTGAGTAATCAATTCCACAATCAACCTAAGATACCAAATTACTTCCATCAGAGTCAAAACCAGCATATTTAGACTTAGAAAGTTACAAACAATCTACTAATAGCCTAGAAAGCAACCACATGACATATCATTCATCGTTCCAATTTGATCATATGCTTTGAAATAAACAACAAAGTCCATAGAAATATCCAAAGTGTTCCACCATTCCACCATCATGGGCCGATAGCAAACAACTCTTTGATGGAACGTTAGACTAACAAGCACTATAGTTTTTTCGAGACTCAATATCACTAACATATAAATCCTTTATACCTTCCAACTTAGCACTCAAAATGTTAATCAAGGAATATTTCCTAAAAAGCATATGGATAACCACATTATCGTTTCCTAGTATGAAATTCAATCCAGTAGCAGCCTTTGATTCAACCTACCTTGAGTTTCATGTCATTATTTATCTTGCATGAGAACGACTCAAAAAGCCTTCCCCGATGCATGAAACTCAACCTCAAAGGTCTTGTCATAATTTGCAAGTTGCAATAAATGTGGCGAACTAATTAAGCTTATATTTCAACTTCTTATAAGACTCATCTTACTTTACCCAGCCACAAAACCATTATCCTTTTTAATCATATTGGATTAAGGGGCAGCTGCTATACTCTATCCTCTTCAAAACCTCCTATAAAAGCTTGCTAACCCATTGAAGCTCCAAACCTCTTAACACTCTTAAGAGTTGGTAAATCCCTTATAGCCTTTACTTTGGTCTCATCAACTTCTATGCCCTTCCCTCTTACTACAAATCCCAAGAAAACAATCCTAAAAATCACATTTATTAAAGTTTGCATAAAATTTCCCTCTCTTAAGTATTTCAAACTTGCCAAAAGAAACTCTCAATACACAATTCTTAAACATATGAAGGGACATTTTTTACAACAAATAAGCAATCACACAACATTTATATAAGCCATACTTTGTTTTAAATGTGACCTTTCATTTGGATTTGGTGATTAGCAGAATAAAAAACAAAGTTCATATTTCTTTAAGCGAGAAGAGCAACACTCACTTTATTGAATTATATCCATTCTCCTACCTCATGGAGGTAGAGAGGCTATTTTCAGAGGACCCTCAGCTCAAGTATATCAAATCAAAGTAGGTATGAAAAGGAAACAATAACAATAACAATCTAAACATACCGATATACAACAATAACAATAGTAACAATCTAAGCATACCAATGTACAACAACTTCAAAACAGCTAATACAATGAATAAAGGCATTCGAGAATATAATGAGTCAAATCAAATCTGAGTTGTGCTATCAATCTAAGCAAACAACTCTTTCATGGAACGTTAGACTAACAAGCACTATAGTTTTTCCGAGACTCAATATCACTACCATATAAATCTTTTATACCTTCCAACTTAACACTCAAAATGTTGATCAAGGAATATTTCCTAAAAAGCATATGGATAACTACATTATCATTTCCTTGTATGAAATTCTACCCAGTAGCATGCCTTTGATTTAACCTATCTTGAGTTTCATGTCATTATTTATCTTGCATGAGAACGAGTCAAATAACCTTCCTCGATGCATGAAACTCAACCTCAAAGGTCTTGTCATAATTTGCAAGTTGCAATGAATGGGGCGAACTAATTAAGCTTATATTTCAACTTCCTATAAGACTTATCTTACTTTACCCCGCCACAAAACCATTATCCTTTTTAATCATATCGGATTAAGGGGCAGCTGCTATACTCTATCCTCTTCAAAACCTCCTATAAAAGCTTGCTAACCCATTGAAGCTCCAAACCTCTTAACACTCTTAAGAGTTGGTAAATCCCTTATAGCCTTTACTTTGGTCTCATCAATTTCTATGCCCTTCCCTCTTACTACAAACCCCAAGAAAACAATCCTAAAAATCACATTTATTAAAGTTTGCATAAAATTTCTCTCTCTTAAGTATTTCAAACTTTTCAAAAGAAACTCTCAACACACAATTCTTAAACATATGAAGGGACATGTTTTACAACAAATAAGCAATCACACATCATTTATATAAGCCATACTTTGTTTTAAAGGTGGCCTTTCATTTGGATTTGGTGATAAGCAGAAAAAGAAACAAAGTTCATATTTCTTTAAGCGATAAGAGCAACACTCACTTTATTGAATTATATCCATTCTCCTGCCTCATGGAGGTAGAGAGGCTATTTTTAGAGGACCTCAGCTCAAGTATATCAAATCAAAGTAGGTATGAAAAGGAACAATAACAACAACAATCTAAGCATACCGATATACAACAATAGCAATAGTAACAATCTAAGCATACCGATGTACAACAACTTCAAGATAACTAATACAATGAATAAAGGCATTCTAGAATCCTTTGTCGCCGCAATTTAGACATATTTTTGGCGTCTGTACAACATTGAAAAATAATTATTAAAACTACATTCCTATGCATAGCAATATAAAAATAATGCAAAAAATGCATGTACTCTATATAACGGAAGTTAAAGCAAGAAATTAAAGCTTATGTCATAGTCTCCATTCTCCAATTTTAGGGGATATAATGAGTCAAATCATATCTGAGTTGCGCTATCAATGTAGACTGAATTTGATACACATTTTCTCTCTCTATTATTATGTTGGTGGAGATAGCTAGAATAGTAAAAAGAGTTACTAAAAAGTTTGGAATTAGTATCGGTCCTGGATGTCATTATTGCACTTCTGATGACTCTAACAAAAATATTGAAAATGTTGATCACCTTTTTTGTGTAGGTCTACAAGCTAAAAGAATTCGGAACTTTTTTGCAGGGCCGCTGGGAATTGGACATATGCATAACACTCTTAAGATGATATTACTCAGTTGGTGGAATTAGAAGTCTAAAAACCCCATTGTAGCTTTCATATCTAAAGCTCTACCTCCAATCATTTCTTGGGAACTATGGAGAACTATGTGTAGCAATAAATTTGAGGCTGTAAAGCCTTCTTTTTTCAGAATCAAAACTAATATCACTTAAACTCTATTGCAGGTTACACAGAAGAACTTTGGGCAAGCAAAGATAGGGGAAAGTTGGAATAGCCTCAAACAAATCTTTGAAGCAACATCAATCAAAGAACTTCCATAAGAGTCAAATGGCTCAAACCACCTAGAAATTCCAGTAAGCTCAACAGTGATGGAAGTTGCGTTCATGGTAGTTGTGGTAGAGGAGCACTAATAAAAAACAACCAAGACAACATGATGTTTGCTTACTCTTTAGGTCTAGGCCAAGGTACTAGCAACATGGTTGAAGCCCGTGCACTACTTTATGGTCTTAAATGGTGTGTTAGTAGAGGTTACGATAGGATTTGGGGAGAAACAGATTCCCTACTCTTAGTTAAATCCATAAATGGAGAATGGAAAACACCTTGGAGATTGGATAAATTGATTCAAGAAGCACAACAAATAGTTGAATCTCATGGATTTATCATCATTCATTGCTTCAGGGAAGCCAACAAACCTGTTGATATATTAGCATCCAAGAGTTATAGTGTTGATGCAATACATGATTTCAACTCTTTCTCTGATCCCCCGAGGGAAGTTAGGGGATTAATTAACACAGATAGATGAGAGCTCCCTTACTTCAGAATGCAGCAAGTTAAACCTTATAATTTTATTTACGAATCCCCCTCAATCCTCTTTGTCAATGAGTCAAGTTTGTAGAGTAATAGCTAGCTTAGACTCCCCTTTTTTTGTGATAACTTAATACAGTTTATCTAACTATATTTCTACCCCAAGATCTTGTATTAAGTTTGGTATGCCAAACTTCAAAATGTAACTCTTTCATATCAATGATCATCAGAGGCAGTTAAAAAAAAGAATCCTTTTCATCAAAAAAAATTATACTATATATTGTAGCTAGAGTACCACATAATCTCAAAGTTTTGTTATTTTCTTAAAGCACGATTGATATAATTATTATTAAAAATTATAGACAATTAAATTTGCAATTATGTTTCACTTTTTAATTTGTCAAATTCACTTCAATTTGAATCAATCATGTTTAAACATTAGCTTTGTAAAACTGTCTTCAATTTTTTGAGGTGTCTTCTTAGACATTTCAAGATCAAACTAATTAAATAATTAAGTTTCAAAAAACATTGTCTTAACTTTAGACCTTTTTTTTAAAGTGTAACACTCACTACAATATTGATGATTTGAACCTACTTTTGTAATTAAAAGTAATATAAAATATTATACAAGTAAAAATGATACTCTAATGGTATACTCAATCAAATGGAGTTTAATTCTATTTTTAAATATTTCTACAACCAGAATAATTCTGATGATTCGTGCAACAACTGTCTCAATTGAAAAAGTTGCCAAACTATAATACGTACGAATTCACTTAAGATATAAGCGTTTGTGGTGTTATGTAAAGCACAATAATTTATATAAGTCAATTCGTGTCTTACAAATTATTACAAAAAATATTATATCGCTAATTGAAAAAAGTTAATTATCAAATTATAATTAACTATCATATAATTTAATAATTAATGAAAATAAAATATATATAAATTATAAGTAAGATCTCCCTTTTCAAAATTTTATTGGAACTCTTACTCGGTAAAGAAATCACAACAAATTTATAACAATCAAAAAGTGTAAAAAATTATTCTAAATTAAACCAGACAAATGAGGAAATTCGATGAGACATACCATGGGGAGGAATCAAAACCAATTGGAGATTGATAAAAATTTCAGTACTAGATTAGAATCCGGTAAGCTAGTATGGAGTGATATAAGCTTCTTCTTTTTTTTCCCAGAATTCAAGTAATTCTAGCTTAACGTTGAAGCTAGGCGATGAAAATTCAGGAAACTTTATAGTTTATACATATATATATATGATGTGTTGGTCAAACTTATTTTTTTAAGCTAGTAGCCATAAATGTTTTTCACTTGAAAGAAAATATGCACATCATCTGGCTATTCACCATTAAGGTTGTTATCTTGAAAAATCTAATATTTTTGTGGAAAAAATATAATTTTATTTAATAAAATAAAAACTTAATTGACTCTTTAATTGACAATCAAAATCAAAAGGCTATATTTATTAAAAAGTTTATTCCATTTTTATATTTTACCAAAACATCCAATATGAAGTCTTGTAAGAAATTAATATCTCATAATTGCAAGTTTATCTAATTTATTCATTTATTTTCACTTAAAAGAAAATGTCCACTTCATCTAGCTATCCAGCATTAAGGCTGATATTTTGAAGCAATTTAATTGTTTTTGAATAAAAAGTAATTTTATTTAATAAAATAAAGAATTAAATGAATTTTTAATTGACAACCGAAATTAAAATATTATTCGACTTTTATATTTTACCAATATCTCAAAATTAAGGAATATATTTAATCTTTATGGAAGCAAGTTCATATACTAATTAAGACGTATTTTTGTAATTAAAAGTAATACAAAATATTATACAAGTGAAAATGATACTCTAATGGTATACTCAATCAAATGGAGTTTAATTCTATTTTTAAATATTTCTACTACTAGAATAATTCTGATGATTCGTGCAACAATTGACTCAATTGAAAAAAAATTCCAAACTATAATCTGTACGAATTCACTTAAGATATAAGTGTTTGTGGTGTTATTTAAGGCACAATAATTTATATATGTCAATTCGTGTCTTACGAATTATTATAGAAAATATTATATCGCTAATTGAAAAAACTTAATTATCAAATTATAATAACCTATCATGTATTTTAATAATTAATGAAAATAAAATATATACGAAAAAAATTAAATAAAGTAAGATCACCCTTTTCAAAATTTTATTGGAACTCTTACTCGGTAAAGAAATCACAACAAGTTTATAACATTCAAAAAGTGTAAAAAATTATTCTAAATAAAACCAGATAAATGAGGAAATTTGATGAGACATACCATGGGGAGGAATCAAAACCAATTGGAGATTGATGATAATTTCAGTACTAGATTAGAATCTGGTAAGCTAGTATGGAGTGATAAGAAGATTTTTTTTTTTTGAGAATTCAAGTAATTCTAGCTTAACGTTGAAGCTAGGCGATGAAAATTAGGGAAACTTTATAGTTTATATAAATATATATATGATGTGTTGGTCAAATTTATTTTTTTAAGGTAGTAGCCATAAATATTTTTGACTCAAAAGAAAATACCCACTTGATCTGGCTATTCACCATTAAGGTTGATATCTTGAAAAATCTAATATTTTTTTGGAAAATAGAAAATTTTATTTAATAAAATAAAAATTTAATTGACTTTTAATTGACAATCAAAATCAAAAGGTTATATTTATTAAAAACTTTATTACATTTTTATATTTTACCAAAACAGCCAATACGATGTCTTGTAAGAAATAAATAACTCATAATTGCAAGTTTATCTAATTTATTCATTTATTTTCACATAAAAGAAAATGTCCACTTCATCTAGCTATCCAACATTAAGGCTGATATTTTGAAGCCATTTAATTTTTTGAATAAAAAATAATTTTATTTAATAAAATAAAGAATTAAATAACTTTTTAATTGACAACTGAAATAAAAAAGCTATAATTATTTAAAATATTATTCGACTTTTATATTTTACCAATATCTCAAAATTAAGGAATATATTTAATCTTTATGGACGCAGGTTCATATGCTAATTAAGACATATTTTTGTAATTAAAAGTAATACAAAATATTATACAAGTGAAAATGATGAAGTTTTGGTTATATTTTTAAATATTTCTAAAACTAGAATAATTTTGATAGTTTGTGCAACAATTAATCCAATTAATAAAGTTTTCAAAACTAAAATCCATAAGACAAGTGAGAAAATTCTAAGATACATACCATGGTGGAAATTTAGAATTGTATTAGACTCTGGTAGCGGGTATGGAACGATCGATAAAAAGTTTTTGAATTGAAGAAATCCTTCCCAGCCTTTTTTGTTGAAGAAAATTAGAGTGACGTTGAAGCTAGACGTTGAAAATAAGGGAAACATTATAGTTCATATGTATGATGGGTTGGTCGAACGTTATAGATCAATGTGATCTCAAAGAAATCTAATATTTTTGGGGAAAAAATAAAAAATTAATAAAACAAAGACTTACACGACTGTTTACATGACAATTGAAATGAAAAGGCTATATTTATTAAAAAGTTTATTCCACTTTTATATTTTACCACAATAGTCAATAACGAAGTCTTGTAAGAAATTGTAACTCATAATTGCAATTTTATCTAATTTATAATATATTTACTTTCACATAAAAGAAAATGTATATTTCATCTAGCTATCCACCATTAAGCCTGATATCTTGGAGCAATTTAATTTTTTTTTTTGTTAAAAAGATAATTTTATTTAATAAAAAATGGTATAAATGACTTAATTGACAACCAAAATAAAAAAAATAATATACTTATTTAAAACTTTGTTCGACTTTTATATTTACAAAAAACAGTCAAGAATGAAGTCTTGTAAGAAATTATAATTCATAATTACAATTTTATCTAATTTAATATTTATTTATTAAGGGTAGTCATAAAATACGATTGATCAACTACGTATATTCTACATATTTTACTATACCATATACAAATTTACTTAAGATATAAGTGTTTGTTATGTTATGTATCCCAGAATAATTTTTATATATCTATTGGTGTCTTACAAATTATTAAAAAAAATATGATATTGCTAATTTTTTTAAAAAAATTTATCAAATTATAATTAACTATCATGTATAAAATAAGATATACTTTTTCAAAATTTTATTGGAACTCTAATCCGCGAAAGAAAACACAACAAATTTACAACAATCAAAGAGTGTAAAAAATTATACTAGATCAAAAGAGACAAGTGAGGAAATTCAAAGAGACATACCACGCTTGAATAAAAAACAATTGGACATTGGTGAAAAGTCAAAACTATGTTATAATTTGGTAGGGGAGTATGGAGATATTAATGTTTTTTTTTTTTTTGAGAATTTAGAAAAGCCTAGCGAATCACTCTTTGTTGAATAGAATTAACGTGACGTTGAAGCTAGGGTATCTTGAAGCAATCTAATGTCTTTTTTGAATATTTTTTTTTAATAAAACAAAAACTTAAATGACTATTTAATTGACAACCGAATTCACAAAGTTATATTTATTTAAAACTTTATTCCTCTTTCATATTTTACTGAAACAGTCAATAACGAAGCCGGGTAAGAAATTATAACTCATAATTGTAATTTTGTAAATACATTTATTTTCACTTAAAAAGAAATGTCCCTTTCATCTTGCTATCCACCATTAATGTTGATATCTTAATGCAATTTAAGATTTTATTTTGGAAAAAAGATAATTTTATTTAATAAAACAAAGAACTAAGTGACTCTTTAATTGACAACTGAAATAATTTTTTATTTATTTATTTAAAACATTATTTGACTTTTATATTCTACCAAAACGGTCAATAATCAAGTGTTGCAAGAAATTATAACTCATAATAGCATTAATTTTATTTAACTTAAAATAAATTTAATAAGGGTAATTATAAATTGCGATTGTGCATAAAAGAATATGAGACTGTAATCCTTGTTTAGTAGTACTAATGTAACACCTCAGATTCAGTAAGATGGAAAACATGCAACTTTTCAGGATTTGGTGTCAGGACCAACGGAAGCCACCGACGGATCGTGTATCAGACCACGAACCGTAGGTGGGGTCCCGTCATTGGGTTCCAGACTTAGGGGTCTCTGATCCCACCCACGGCTGACTAGTACGGTACGTGGTTGGATCTACGGACCGTAGGTGAGGGTCAACAGCTAATTAGAGGGAAATGACTTTTAGATCAACTTCAAATAATCATATATTTTAGCAAATGAATTAGGTGTCCCATGACCTCTCAAATTAAAGATAATTGAATAATTTTTCCAACGCCACCGAGTTTGCTAAAATCCAAGCTCGGAGTAAAAATTTATTCTCATTTTAGTGAAGCCGTATCAGGCAGACCACGAATCACGACCTAGTTGACGAGCAGTGGTTCCAACGATGGCCCGTCAGTCCACCGTGAAGGTCTTTGTTAGCTTTTAAGTTAGGGTTATTTTGGTCCTTTTCCCTATGCATTAGACACTTAAACTACGTCGTTTTATTTAGTCTAAGCCTAATAATCTAGTCAGACATACCCAAAACCTTCATTCTCCAAAAGTCGTCCAAGTTAGAATGAAAAGATTAGAAAGAGTCACCAATTTCTTTTAAGAACAAGTAGCAATGTTCTTCAAAGTTCAGCCCCGAAATCCAAAGGATTTTTCCGTAAATTTCGTCACCAGGTATGTGGGATTTTACTAGTGGATTCCTTTCACCCATTAGTTCCTAGTTTTCGGTCAGTTCCTTGATTCTTCATAGCTTGTTTAGACCTAGGGCTTATAAAACCTTGGAGATTAATGGTGATTTTGTTGTTGTAGTATTCTTCATCATAATATCATGTTTTGTTGAAAACTTAGCATAATTCCTTGTATAAAACTCATAATCATAGTTTATGTAATTTCTCTTAGTTCATGAATTATACTTGCTAGGTCTGTTGGACAGAAAATCATACTCCAGATTTCGAATGCCACATGGGGTATATAAATATTGCATTCTCAGTTAGCATGTCACTATTTTGAGCTATTCAGTATTTAGTGCATTTTAGCTTCATGAATATTCAGTTATTAGGAGTACACTTAGCACCGAGTTAGACTAGGGTTCAACATACCCTCAAAGTCCCAAAACTATGTGCCTACATAGGTTTATAAGTCCCCTCAGTTGGGCATCAATTTTAGCGATCACGCTATAGTCATGCCTTTATACCCCTAGCAAGGTATATTGGGTCCTCTCGATGGGCGTATACATCGAACTTCACGTTTAGCTCATATGGTTTATGTCGGTTAATAGTAGCTCCCACAGTCAAACTCTTTGTGCATTGACCAAGTTTTCACCAGTTACTTCAGTATACAATTCAACGTCTTATCTTCATGATTAGTACTTGCTCATTGCATTCAGTTTATCTTTCAGTTATACTTCAGTACATATCTATATCATTGTTCAGATTATATCATTGCTCATTTATGCATTGATAAGCTTATATACTTTGTTCAGCTTAGCATATCTATATCCGGCATGCTCAGTACATTCCAAGTACTGACGCATATTGTGTGCTACATCGTCTAATGATGTAGATTCAGGCACTCAACATCCAGATCACACTTAGATTGAGTCTTGATTCGACTTCAACAGATTCAGTGGCGAGTCCTCATACTTCGAGGACAATAGACATGCTTTCTATTTTAGTCTTTATTTCCAGTTTTCAGTTTTGTTAGAGTTAGTTGGGGGCATGTCCCAGCAACTCAATTCAGTAGAGACTTTTCAGACATAGTAGTAGATTCAACTCGAGTTGTTAAGTGTTGTTTCAGTCATCACTGAACTCTTATTATTACAAGCTATCAAATTTGAGTTGTACTATCAATGTAGTCAGAATAGGATACACATGTTTGCTCTCTCTATGAATCTGGTGGTGAGGATAGCTAGAGTACCACAACTTGAATCCTCTTCATCAAGAAAATTATACTATATATTTTAGCTAGAGTACCACATATTCTAAAAGTTTTATTATTTTCTTATAATATGATTGATGTGATTATAATTATAAAATATAGGAAATTAAATTTGCAAATTACATTTGATTTCTTAATTTGTCTAATTAACTTAAATTTGAATCAATCATGTTTTAATATTAGCTTTGTAAAATTGTCTTCAATTCTTTGAGATGTGTTCTTAGACATTGCAATCTCAAACTAATTAGATTATCAAATAATTAGCTTTAAAAAGACATTATCTTAACTTTGAATGTCTTCTGAGGCGTTACAATCACTACAATATTGATGCTTTAGACCTATTTTTGTAATTAAAAGTTACACAAAATATTATACAAGTAAATTTTTTATTCTAATTAGCATACTCAATTAGATGAAATCTTAGTTCTATTTTTAAATATTTCTACTCTTAGAATAATTTCTACAGCTTGTGCAACAATTGAATCAATTGAAAAATTAAATCAAAACTATAATCCATAAGAATTTACTTAAGATATAAGTGTTTGAGTCAAGGAAGGCACAATAATTTATATATGTCTATTCATGTCTTACAAATTATTAAATATATATATATATTGCTAATTGAAAAAAATTCATTATCAAATTATAATTGACTATCATCTATTTTAATAATTCATGAGAATAATATATATATACATACATATATATAATAAAGAGAAAAGACATAATATGACACATGAACTTGTCCAGAATTTTCAAAAAGACACCTTAACTATGCATGTCACACCCCGAGGCTACCCCTTGACATAACACGGGACCTAGGATCACGAGTGACCCCAAGCTAACCCTGAATCTGGCATATCATGAACATACTGAATATAACTAAGTAAACATGAACTAAGAAGAAACTAAATCAATAGATATCTAAAGAGGAACAAGCCCAACTAATCTGAATAATAATATATAAAAAGAAGTTTAGTGATAACTGAAACAACCACTTAACAAATCAAGCTGAATCTACTACTATGTCTGAAAAGTCTCTAACTGAGTTCAGTTGCTGGGACATGCTCCCAGCTAACTCTAACAAAATTGAAAACTGAAAGTAAAGACTAAAATTAAAGCATGTCTATTGTCCTCGAAACATGAGGACTCACCACTGAAGCTGCTGAATGCGAATCAAGAATCGATCTATGCGTGATCTAGATGATGAGTACCTGAACCTACATCATGAAAGGATGTAGCGCAGAGTATGCGTTAATACTTGGAATGTACTGAGCATGCATGATATATATATTAAGCTGAACTAATATATATGAGTTGAACAAAGCATAATTGAGAAATGGCATAAACTGAGCAGTAATATAAATACTGAAACATAGCTGAAAAGCTAAGCAGAATGCAATGACCAAGTACTAATCATGAAGATAACATGCTGAATTGAATGCTGAAGTATATACTGAAAACCTGGTCAAATGCAATAAGAGTCTGACTGTGGGAGATACTATTAATCGACATAAACCACGTGTGCTAAACATGGAGTCCAATGTTTACTCCCCATCGAGAGGACCCAATATACCTTGCCATGGGTATAAAGGCATGACTGACGTGATCACTAAATTTGATGCCGAACAGAGGGGACTTATAATCCTATGCGGGCACGTAGTTTTGGGACTCTGAGGGTATGTTGAACCCTAGTGCTACTCGGTGCTAAGTCTACTTCCAACTTAATATGTTTATGACTAAAATGAAACTGAAATACTAAATAGCTCAAAATAATGACATGCTAACAGAGAATGCAATGTTTATATACTGATAATATGACATTCGAAATTTGAAGCATGATTATCTATTTAACTGACCTAGCAAGTGTAATTCATGAACTAAGTGAATTTACACAAACTAGGTTTCTAAGTTTTTATTCAAGGAATCAAGCAAACTTTCGAGGAAACATGATATTTCAATTAAGGATACTACAATAACGAAATCAGAACAAATCTCCAAAGTTTTAGAAACCCTAGGTCTAAACAAGATATGGAGAATCAAGGAACTGACTGAATTCTAGGGACCTAGTGGATAAAAGGAAACCACTAGCGAAATACCACATACTAGTGATTAAAATCACTAAGAAATCCTTTGGGTTTCGGGGCTAAATCTTGAAGAACACCTCTGCTTGTTCTTGGGGAAACTGGCGCCTCTTTCTTCTCTTTTTGCTCTAAGTTTTGGTGAATGAGGGCTCTGGGTAATGTCTTACTAGAATATTTGGTCAAGACTGAGTAAAACGACATAGTTTAGATATTAAACGATGTAGTTTAAATGTCCAACGCTTAGGGGAAAAGAACAAAACGACCCTAACTTAAAAGATTACGAAGTCCATCCACGAGGCCTCTGATGGACCGTCGATGGGACCACGGTCCGTCAAGTGGGTCGTGGTTCTTCACCAGTGCTACTGGTTCTTGATACCTCTATCTACGATCCACTTAACGGACCGTGTGAAGGCCAGCATGGTTCTTCACTTGGGGCTGGTGTCTGCTGGGTCATGATGACGGACCCACCCATGACCCGTGTGGGGATCCACGACCCATGAAGGGCTCTGTGGTCCACCACATTAGCTGGGTGTGGGCCACGAGCAGGTCGACGGACCGTGGTTTCTTTCACGGTCTGTGAACCTCTCTGTGGTTCACCAACTTTCCTGTTGGTCAGTCTGCTAGGTTTCTGAGGCATTACAATGCGGGCGTCCTATTACCCCACTAAACATTCTTGAACTGATATTATTACATTATTTTTTGTCCACCTTACATAGTGAGTGTGTGCACTCTGCAACCTAAAATAACTAATATAATTTTATTTTTACAAGTATTTTAATTTAAAATATATTTTCTTATTATTTCAACTTTTTTTCCTTATTATATTTTCTCTTTCTTTCTTCTTTCTTTTTCGAAAATTCATTGTCATCTCCATTGAAGCTTATCACTTTCAATGTCACCATTTTTACCACAACTTCACCTTCCTTTTTTTACTACTATTAGTTTTACTCTCGTTAATTTTAAAAATTTATCAAAATATTTTCTTACATTTCAAACAATTTGATAAACTCATTAGATTTCAAAACGATTAGAAGGTATTTTATAGTTTTTGATATCTGATTTCAATCAAGTTCTTTCAATTTTTTGGGGAATTCATTGATTTTTTTAAGGCAGAACACATAAGCGGCCCCTTGAACTTGTAAGGATTCTCCTTATATACACCTTAGCAAGGACTCCTTCCTATTGAACACTTAAACCACTCAAAAAGTGTACCTATCAGACACACCTCTCTGACTTTGCACTTATCGTGTGAGGCATTTGTTTTAAGGTGGAGCGTGTGACATTACACATCTCCTACATGGAAAAATCTAATCCTATGTGGTAATACACATCACAAAACACCCAACCCCTCAGTCATTTCTCTAAATCCCCAAAACGTGTTCCAAAAAACCCTAGAATTTTCTTTCAGGATTCCCGCTCAATATGTGGTCGATTTAAGAAAGTTGTTCAATAATGTTCATGTTTTCTTCCTACAGCGTGGTCGATTAAAGAAAATAACTTTTGTTGTTGTGTTTTAAGGTTTATTCGAGAAAGCTAGGAGATTTTGTGTTCAATCTTGTGAAGTAAGTTCATTTTCGAATCTCTATGACTATTGTTGTCAATTTCCCCTTTAAATATAGCGTCTATTTTGCATATTACTACAATGATGATGTTTTTTACATATGTGAATAAAGTTTGAATTTTTTAGGGTTTTCTTGTCAGTAATTTGTCGGGTTTATTTGAATTTTTTCCAGAGAATCTTATGGATATTATTATAGTAACTCGCTTTCACCATGGTGGTAAATTTGTGGAAGGCACATCTGGTGGAGGTCTCACTTACATAGGGGAAAGTGAAGTGGAATATGTAGGTATCGATAAAGACCACTTCTCTTTAATGGAATTGCTTTTTTATACTAGAAATCTGGGGTATGTTACTGTGGGTGGGTTTTATTTTAAAGACCCTACAACCAATAACTTTGTCTTAGTGGATAACGATTTCAGCTTACTAAACCTTATAAAAGACCTAGGTGATGGTGACTTTTTGGACTTGTATGTTCAACATGTTGTGGATGAGGTAGAGGTTATTAATGATGGGGTCCCTACAGGTTATCTTTGTGGGACAACAGTTAGTGAAAATGTTAATGAGGATGGGTAGAAAACTCACATAATATTAATGTGGATGAAGGGGCCCAATCTGAGAATATTAATGTTGAAGTTGGTGTAGATGATGCATCAGATCTTGAAGGTGTTGAAATAGATTGGGATATTAGTGATGATTCACAAGAGTTTGCTATTCCAGATGATGATGACTTAGAGATTGATGAAGAGTTGAGAACTCTTAGAAATGAAAGGAGAACCAAATTGCAGAAGAAAAAACTTGTTCCTATAGAGGAAATAAATCTTGGAGTAGCTGGTGTTGATAGAGGATTTGAAGACATTGGAATGAACAAGGCTGCTAGGTATGTAGGAAGATTGGGGGGAGATGAGCAATATATTGATAGTTCAGAACTGGATAGTGATGATAGTAGGGATGAATTAGATCCTGAAGCTGTGGAAGGTGTTGATTTACCAGCTAGAAGAAAAAGTAAAAAGGTTAGATTTGACTCTGATTGTGTAGTTGCTATATTTGAGCTTGGTATGGTATTTGAAAATGCCATAGAATTTAGAAAGGCTGTAGCAGAGTATGATGTGGAATATAAAGTCAAATTAAAATTGAGGCCTAATGAAAAACATAGAGTCAGAGTTAAATGTCAGCATAAGAAATGCAAATGGTTGTTGTATGCTAGTCTAGACAAAGACTCTGGTGACTTTATTGTTAAGAATTACTATCCTGTTCATTAGTGCCCTACCACAACCAAAAACAAGTTGTCTACATCTAACTTTATTGCAAATAAGTTTAGGGACAAAATAGTTTCTCAACCTTCTATAAAGTTGTGGGACATTCAAGAGTTGGTGAGGAAGACGACATGATTGTATGTTGGAAGAACTCTTTGTTATCAGGCAAAATTGATGATTCTCAAGGAGTTTATGGGTGATTGGAAGATGGAGTTTGCAAGATTGTGTGATTATGCAGACATGATAAAACAGACTAATCCTAGTAGTTCATGTTGGGTGAGGACAGACAGGGAATCTATTCCAGGAAAGAATATGTTTGTTTACTTTTATGTTTGTTTTGATGCATTAAAGAGAGGTTGGTTGGAAGGATGCAGAAAAATCATTGGTTTTGATGGATGCTTTCTGAAGGGTACTTGCAGGGGTGAATTATTAGTTGCAATTGGTAGGAATGGAAATCAACAAATGTTTCCAATTGCTTGGGCAGTTGTTGATCAAGAAACAAAACACAGTTGGAGTTTCTTCATCAACTTCTTGATACAAGATCTAAACTTAGGCACTGGACATGGATTGACTGTGATGTCTGATATGCAAAAGGTTAGTTTAATAGTAATTTTATTTAATTTTGATCTCATTGCCTATTTATTTAATTATTATTAGTCATAAATTTCAATTTCAATTATTATGATATGTAGGGTCTTGTAGCAGCCATAATGGAATTGCTGCCAGATTGTGAGCAGAGGATGTGTGCTAGACACATCTGGTCCAATTGGCAGAAGAATTGGAAAGGAGAAGAAAGAAGAAAACAATTCTGGAGATGTGCAAAATCAAGTTTTGAGGTAAAATTTCAAGATGAAATGGACAAACTTAATAAACTTGGTAATAAGAAGATCTGTGGGGACTTGTTACATTATGAAAAAAAGACATGGTGTAAAGCATATTTTAAGGAGCATGCTAAGTGTGATATTGTTGAGAATATTATGTGTGAGACATTTAATTCTTGGATATTAGCTGCTAGACATAAATCAATTATCACCATGTTAGAAGAGATTAGACATAAGATAATGGATAGAAATGTTGAGATGAGAAAATTTGTTGACACTTGGATATCAGACATTTTTCCTATGGCAAGTTTAGTACTTGAAGAAAACAAAGATTATGCTAGAGATTGTCAAGTTAGGTTCAATGGCCAATTTGGATATGAAATTTTAGATGGTCATTATAGGCATATTATTGATATCAGAAAGAAGACAAGTACTTGTAGAACCTGGCAGTTGAGAGGCATACCATGTCAACATGTTGTTTAGGCATATCAGCATGCAGACCAAGACCCTGAAGATCATGTTGTACATTGGTATAGAAAAAATACTTTCATGAAGGCTTATAATTACTTTATCCAGCCAATAACTAACATGAAAATGTGGCCTCACACTAGTGATATAGTGATTGAGCCTCCTGAACCAAAGCAAATGCCTGGCAGACCACCAAAATGCAGAAGAAAGTCAAAGGATGAGCCAAGAAAGAAGTATGGAAAGTTGTCCAGGAGAGGTGTAAAAATGACTTGCTCCAAGTGTCATCAACAAGGACACAATAATAAAGCCTGCAAATATATGGTAATACTCAAGCCAGCCTTTAATTACTTCAATTAAATAGATAAAATGCAATACAATTTTTCTTTTTCTTATTTACACTATTAAATCTTATGAAATGGGTCAGCCTAGAAGCTCAACCCAACCTGTAAGCTCAAGGCAACCTACAGGTTATAGCCAGCCACCAAGCTCAAGTGTAGGTTCTAGCCAGCCACCAAGCTCAAGGAAACCAATAAGCTTTAGCCAACCACCAAGCTCAGGCCAACCTGTAGGTTCTAGCCAGCCACCAACCTGGAGACTATCACAACATGTCATCTCAAGCTAACAATCAACTTCTATCTGTGATGATACTTCAATTGTTAGAAGAGTTCAACAAGCTAGAAGAGGCAGGGGAAGAGGTAGGGGAAGAGGCAGGGGAAAAGGCAGGGGGAGAGGAGGTGATGATACTTCAACTGTTACAGGAGGGCAACAAGCAGGAAGAGGTAGGGGAAGAGAAGGAGCATCAACATCAACAGGAGGAAACAAAAGGCCTAAGACTGTGGGATTTGGCATCTACACTGATGATATAAGTGGCAGACAAACATTAAATGTAATAGTATAACCAACTTCAATTATTTATAATCTACTTTGATAATAGGCACTTATTTTAGTTTCTTGTATACAGCCTGGTACAGCAGGTGAAAGAGTTGTTACTCCATCTGTTTTCAAGTGTGCAACACCAACAAACATTGATATTGGTTATAAGCCTCGTGGACTGAAATGGAAGGGTAAAGATGCTATCACCACTCCACAATTACAACGCATGAGTAAGTCCAAAGGGGGTGGATCTGCAAACGTCTAGTGCAACAAGAGCAAGAACAGAGGGGTGTGACTACTTTAATATGTTTTTGGTGTTTTTTGATGTACACTTAGGGGTTGTTTTATTTGAATCTGTAATGCAAGCAGGAAACAATATTGAGACTGCTTTAATATGATTTGTGATGTTTTTGATGTACACTATAACTAGTGGTTTAAATGTGGATTTTCTTACAAGGAAATGCCAAGAATTTTTTGTCGATCATTCATGCTTGTTTGGAGCTTAATGTTATTGTGTTGTTCACTTAGTATGGTTATGTTTCTTTGGAGGTGAAGAAAGCAAGGAAGAAGCTTTATAAAATGTCACTTAAGGCATCTCCGTGTCGCGGAGAGGAATTATTATTTGGCTTGTGAAATCAAATTCCAGGCAGAGCACTCCATGCCCTCTCCGCATCGTGGAGAGGGATTCCTAAATTAATTCAACAAAGCGAGTTTGAGGCATAACACTCGCGGAGATGAGCAATTGTGTGCGAATGGGAATTTAAAGATGCCTCCGCGTTGCGGAGATGAGCAATATGATAGATTAATGAACAACTTATCACCATTCCTTCTTCCAAAATCAGTACAACAGAAACACAAGACTACTAATACAATCACTCTAATACTACTAACATAAATATTTCCATATAGCGAAAATCACGAGTGCAATAACACATATGATCCTGAGTTTTCTTGCCCGTTTCCTTTCTTGTTCATAGGATTTGATTCTTTTCAATAGACCCCATATGATATTTTTTGCTTGAGGCGGTATTTCATCATCGTACCATCGAAAATAATTGCATCCACCTCTTCTCTACACAAATTATCAAAATAGTTAAACTATAATTAGCGATTGACAACGATTTGTTTAACTAGATTAGAATAATGATAAAAAGCTTACCTTTGTGTTTTTGCAGCAAAAAATTTGACGTCTTGTATTAAGTTGTCTCCATGAAGTTTTCAATTCAGCATTGACCCCACATCGACATAACATATTTGCATCTGAAGAAGTTGAAATCGACAAATTGGACATTTCCTTCGCTATGAAGAAGACGAATGAAGAATTTTTTTTGATCTCCACTGTAGTAGCAACAATGGTGAGATGTGGAGAAGAAAGAGATGATAAATAACTAAAAGGGAAGAATCTAGGATTGGATAAACAAAAGGGGAAGATTTTGACCGTTAAGTATGTTAAAGTGTGCCAATCAGACACATCAACTTTTTTTTTTCTCACTTCACGCGCTCAAAAGGAGTGCCTCACACGATAAGTGCCTAGTCAAACAGGTGTGTCTGATAAGTACACTTTTTGAGTGGTTTAAGTGTTCAATAGGAAGGAATCCTTGTTAAGGTGTCTATAAGGAAAATCCTTACAAGTTCAAGGGGCCGCTTATGTGTTTTGCCTTATCATTTTTTTTACAAAAAAATCACTGAAATAAAGAATTTGATTGGAGAAGAAGAAGAAAAGGAAAATAAAAAAAAGGGGGAGAGAGGTTCAACTTGACGTGGGGGGAGGGGGTGGGGATGAAGGTGGGAAATGAAGAAAAAGAAAGAAAATGGAGGGATGGATCAGATTGAAAGTGGGGGTGGAAGATGAAGTGGAATTTAAGATGAAATCAAAATTAAAAGAAGTCAAAAATTAAGAGTCAGACAAAGAGAGAAAGAGAGAGAGATAAAGAAATAAAGATAATGAAAAAACATAAAATGAAAAAAAAGTTATATTTTTAATTAAATTAACACGTGTCATGTAATGATTGGTGTGTGAACACAGTTGCTTCATAAAATTTGAGGTTGATAAAAAAAATGATATAATAATATCAATTCATAATTGTTTAGTGGGGTAATAGGACGATTGCAAATTTAAGGTGTCTTTTTGAAAATTCGAGACAACTTCAGTAGTGACTTTATGTCTTTTCTCTATAAAAAAGTTAAATAAAATAAGATATCCTATTTCAAAGTTTTATTGGAACTCTAACAATCAAAGATGGTTAAAAGTGATACTAAATCAAACCAGGCAAGTGAAGAAATTCTAAGAGACATATCATGATGAAGCCAAAGATAATCGGAGATTGATGACAATTCAGAATTAGGTAACAATCTAGTAAGCGGGTATGAAGTGATAGAAGTTTTTTTCTTTTTTGAGAATTCAAGAAATCCTAGCCAATCCCTTTTTGTTGAAGAAAATTAGCTTGACGTTGAAGCTAGGCGATGAAAATAAAAAAAACTTTATAGTTTATATACATGTTGTGTTAGTCAAACTTTATAGATTAATGCAATCTCATAGGTGAGGTTTTGGGAGAGCAAAGATGGAATATGTACAAAGTAGATAGCACTTATTAATGCAATCAAACATAAATGGTTGCACTAGTATTGACAAAAGCACTTTTCAAATTAAGTTGCTAAATAACACACTTCTTAACTAATGAACAGTTAATTATAATAAGAATAACATACTGTGAAATGTGAATGTACTACCAAAACTACCTTGTATTGCTAAACAAATAACATATTACATATGGTAACATTTCACATAACATCATTGATGAAAAAAAAAACTGTTTACATTTGTTGAAAATTGAGAAATCCTCGAGAGCCAGCAATACTAAGATCCGAAACATAGTGAATAATCCAAAACTTTTGCCCATCGCAAATTTTAATTCCAGTGAGGCAGGGGCAGTTCTGTGGATGTGAAAACCAACAAAATGGTGTTAATGCTCGGAGAGCATATACTCCACCAATCATATCTTCAATCAAACGATCAAATTTCTCCTGGTGCCTGTACGGAGAAAATTAAAATGACAAACAAAGCAAATTTGATGAAAAGTACTACACGTAAAATGATGAACTTATACAGTACTTACCTTGCCTCCGAGGGAAAGAAAAAAAATTCAATGTCATCAGCATTAGCCTCTGTGGTTGTGTACTGATACTGCACTTGCTCTTTCTTTGTTGAGTACAAGGCATCTTTAGGTGGCTATTGATAGACCTCAGCTAGGTGACTATTGAGCGTGACCGGATTCAAGGGTGATCCAATTCTTTCAGGTTGCCATAGATCTTTCTTGTGTAAGTCCACTCTTTTAGGACTCAGACTATTTGTTTAAGGTGTTGTTTAGTGTCGGGGTTGTACCCCTTATTCTTAGACTTGTCGTTAGTAGAGTTTTGGTACATTGACTTTCAGGTTCTAGGGGTTGAATTTCCGCATTAGTTTGATTAGCTGTTTGTTAAAACCTTGGAATTTATGGGGACCCCATTTTTATAGTCATTTAAACCTACTTCTGTATCTTTGAATGCCTTAGTTTTCATAAAATTTGTTTGTTTGGGTTTTAGTAATAGTTCTCCCACTGAAGGGTTGTGTGGGTGCCATTCACGACGGTTTGGGTCGTGACAGTTCCAGACTTAGGGGTCTCTGATCCACCCACGGCCGACCAGTACGGTCCGTGGTTGGACCTCGGACCGTAGGCGAGGGTCAACAACTAATTAGTGGCAAATGACTTTTGGATCCACTTCAAACGATCATATCTTTTAGTATAAAATGAATTAGGTGTCCCATGACCTCTCAAATTAAAGATAATTGAATCATCTTTCCAACGCCACCGAGTTTGCTAAAATCTAAGCTTGGAGTTAAAAGTTATGCTCGTTTTAGTGAAGCCCTATCAAGCAAACCACAAACCACGACCCAGTTGACGGGCAGTGGTTCAAACGACGGCCTGTCAGTCCAACCGTGAGTGGCCTTTGTTAGCTTTTAAGTCATGGTTATTTTTGTCCTTTTCCCTATGCATTAGACACTTAAACTACGTCGTATGATGCCTAAACTACGTCGTTTTATTCAGTCTAAGTCTAATAATCTAGTCAGACATACCCAGAAACCTCATTCTTCGAAAATCGTCCAAGTTAGAACGAAGAGATAAGAAAGGGTCGCCAGTTTCTTTCAAGAACAAGCAGCAATGTTCTTCAAAGTTCAGCCCCGAAATTCAAAGGATTTCTCCGTAGATTTCATCACTAGGTGTGTCAGATTTCACTAGTGGGTTCCTTTCACCCATTAGGTCCCTAGTTTTCGGTCAGTTCCTTGATTCTTCATAGCTTGTTTAGACCTGGGGATTATAAAACCTTGGAGATTAATGGTGACTTTTTTGTTGTAGTATCATTCATCATAATATTATGTATAAAACTCAGAATCCTAGTTTGTGTATTTTCTCTTAGTTCATGAATTATACTTGCTAGGTCTGTTGGATAGAAAATCATGCTCCAGGTTTCGAATGTCACATTCCCAGTATATAAATATTGCATTCTTAGTTAGCATGTCACTATTATGACCTATTCAGTATTTAGTGCATTTTAGCTTCATGAATATTCAGTTATTAGGAGTACACTTAACACCGAGTTATACTAGGGTTCGACATACCCTCAAAGTCCTAGAACTACGTGTCTGTGTAGGTTTATAAGTCCCCTCAGTTGGGCATCAGTTTTAGCGATCACGCCATAGTCATGCCTTTATACCCGTGGCAAGGTATATTGGGTCCTCTCGATGGGGCGTATTCATCGAACTCTATGTTTAACTCATGTGGTTTATGTCCATTAATAGTAGCTCCGACAGTCTTAGTGCATTGACCAGGTTATCAATAGTTACTTCAGTATACAGTTCAATATGTTATCTTCATGATTAGTACTTGGTCATTACATTTAGTTTATCTTTCAGTAATACTTTAGTACATATCTATATCACTATTCAAATTATATCATTGCTCATTTATGCATTGTTCAGCTTATATACTTTGTTCAGCTTAACATATCTATATCCTGCATGCTCAGTACATTTCAAGTACTGACGCATATTTTGTGCTACATCATTTCATGATATAGATTCAGGAACTCAGCATCCAGATCACACTTTGATCGAGTCTTGATTTGACTTTAGCTGCCTCAGTGGCGAGTCCTCATAGTTCGAGGACAATAGACATGCTTTCTATTTTAGTCTTTATTTCCAGTTTTCAGTTTTGTTAGAGTTAGTTGAGGGCATGTCCCAACAACTCAATTGAGTAGAGGCTTTTCAGATTTAGCTCGAGTTGTTAAGTGTTGTTTTAGTCATCACTAAACTCTTATTATTATAACTTATATAGTCAAGCTATCAAATTTGAGTTGTACTATCAATGTAGTCAGAATAGGATACACATTTTTGCTCTCTCTATGAATCTGTTGGTGGAGATAGCTAGAGTACCATAACTTGAATCCTCTTCATCAAGAAAATTATACTATATATTTTATCTAGAGTACCACATATTCTAAAAGTTTTATTATTTTCTTAAAATATGATTGATGCGATTATAATTTAAAAAATATAGGAAATTAAATTTACAATTACGTTTGACTTCTTATTTTGTCTAATTCACTTAAATTTGAATCAATCATGTTTTAATATTAGCTTTGTAAAATTGTCTTCAATTCTTTGAGATGTGTTCTTAGACATTTCAATCTCAAACTAATTAGATTATCAAATAATTAGCTTTAAAAATAAATCATATTAACTTTGAATGTCTTCTAAGGTGTTACAATCACTACAATATTGATGATTTAGACCTATTTTTGTAATTAAAAGTTATACAAAATATTATACAAGTAAACTTTTTATTCTAATTAGCATACTCAATCATATGAAGTCTTAATTCTATTTTTAAATATTTCTACTCTTAGAATAATTTCTATAGCTTGTGCAACAATTGACTCAATTGAATAATCCATAAGAATTTACTTAAGATATAAGTGTTTCAGTCAAGGAAGGCACAATAATTTATATATGTCTATTCGTGTCCTACAAATTATTAAAAAAATATATATTGCTAATTGAAAAAAAATAATTATCAAATTATAATTGACTATCATCTATTTTAATAATTCATGAGAATAATATATATATATATATATAAATAAAGAGAAAAGACATAATGTGACACATGAACTTGTCCCAAATTTTCAAAAAGACACCTTAACTATGCATGTCACACCCCGAGGCTACCCCTTGACGTAGCACGGGACCTAGGATCACGAGTGACCCCAAGCTAACCCTGAGTCTGGCATATCATGAACATACTGAATATAACTAAGCAAACATGAACTAAGTGGAAACTAAATCAATATATATCTAAAGAGGAACAAGCCCAACTAGTCTGAATAATAATATATAAAAAAAGTTTAGTGATAACTAGAACAACCACTTAACAACTCAAGTTGAATCTACTACTATGTCTAAAAAGTCTCTAACTGAGTTGAGTTGCTGGGACATGCCCCCAGCTAACTCTAACCAAACTGAAAATTGAAAGTAAAGACTAAAATGAAAGTATGTCTATTGTCCTTGAAACATGAGGACTCACCACTAAAGCTGTTGAATGCGAATCTAGAATCGATCTATGTGTGATCTGGATGCTGAGTACCTGAACCTACATCATGAAAGGATGTAGCACAAAGTATGCGTCAGTACTTGGAATGTACTGAGCATGCATGATATATATATATTAAGCTAAATAAATATATATGAGTTGAACAAAGCATAACTGAGCAATGGCATAAACTGAGCAGGAATATAAATATTGAAACATAACTGAAAAGCTAATCTGAATGCAATGACGAAGTACTAATCATGAAAATAACATGTTGAACTGAATGCTAAAGTATAAACTGAAAACCTGGTTAAATGCACTACGAGTTTGTGGGAGCTACTATTAACCGACATAAACCATGTGAGATAAATGTGAAGTCCGATGTATACGCCCCATCAAGAGGACCCAATATACCTTGCCATGGGTATAAAGGCATATTGGGGTGATCACTAAATCTGATGCCCAACAGAGGGGACTTATAATCCTATACTAGCACATAGTTCTGGGACTATGAGGGTACATTTAACCCTAGTCCAACTCGGTGCTAAGTCAAATCCCAACTGAATATGTATATGACTAAAATGAAACTAAATTACTGAATAGCTCAAAATACTGACATGCTAACTGAGAATGCAATGTTTATATAATGATAATATGACATTCAAAATTTGAAGCATGATTATTTGTTTAACTGACCTACCAAGTGTAATTCATGAACTAAGAGAATCTAAACAAACTAGGTTTCTGAGTTTTTATTCAAGGAAATAAGCAAACTTTCGAGGAAACATGCTATTTCAAATAAGGATACTACAACAACTAAATCACAACAAATCTCCAAAGTTTTAGAAACCCTAGGTTCTAAACAAGATATGGAGAATCAAGGAACTGAATGAATTCTAGGGACCTAGTGGATAAAAGGAACCCACTAGTTAAATCCCACATACCTGGTGACTAAATTCACGGAGAAATCCTTTGGGTTTCGGGGATGAAACTTGAAGAACACCTCTGCTTAGTTGTTCTTGGGTAAACTGGCGCCTCTTTCTTCTCTTTTTGCTCTAAGTTTTGGTGAATGAGTGTTCTGGGTAATGTTTGACTAGAATATTAGGTTAAGACTGAGTAAAACGACGTAGTTTAGGTATTAAATGACGTAGTTTAAATGTCCAACGCTTAGGGGAAAAGAACAAAACGACCATAACTTAAAAGCCTACGAAGTCTATTCACGAGGCCTATGATGGACCATCGATGGGACCACAGCCTGTCAAGTGGGTCGTGGTTTTTGGCCAGTGCTACTGGTTCTTGATATCTCCATCTACGATCCATTTCACGGACCGTGTGAAGGCCAGCATGGTTCTTCACTTGGGGCTGGTGTCCGCTATATCAAGATGACGGACCCATCCACGACCCGTGAAGGACTCCGTGGTTCCACACTTGAACCCTGGTGGCTCTACCTTAGTTCTACGAGCCATTCCATGGCTCGTGTAGGGATCCACGACCCATGAAGGGCTCCGTGGTCCACCAAGCTGGCTGGGTGTGAGCCACAAGCAGGTCGACAGATTGTGGTCTCTTTCACGGTCCGTGAACCCCTCTGTGGTTCACCAACTTTCCTATTGGTCAGTCTGTTAGGTTTCTGAGGCATTACAATGCGGGCGTCCTATTACCCCATTAAACAATCTTGAATTGACATTATTACATCATATTTTGTCCACCTTACATAGAGAGTGGGCATTCTCTCAAAGAGAGTGATCAACCTAAAATAACTAATATAATTTTATTTTTACAAGTATTTTATTATAAAATATATTTTCTTATTATTTTAACTTTTTTTCCTTATTATTTTTTCTCTTTCTTTCTTCTTTGTTCTTCGAAAATTCATTGTCATCTCCATTGAAGCTTCTCACTTTCAATGTCACCATTTTTACCACAACTTCATCTTCCTTTTTTTTACTACTATTAGTTTTACTCTCTTTAATCTTAAAACTTTATCTACTTTCTTAGAATTGGAAGAAAAAGATTGAAATGACTGTGAAAAATTAAACATATACCTTTCTTTGAGATTTAAACTCAAAATTATTCTTTTCTTATGAAATGTTTATTATATTTTCTTACATTTCGAACAATTTGATAAACTCATTAGATTTCAAGACGATTAGAAGGTATCATATGGTTTTTTATATCCGATTTCAATCAAGTTCTTTCAATTTTCGGGGAATTCATTGATTCTTTTAATAGTAGCATTTCTAATTTTGAAGTTATATGAAAAGAGTAATTGATGATACCTTCAATTTTTTTAATTTTCTTAGAAAAATAATTAGTTTTGTTATCAATAGTTCAATAAAGTCTAGAAAATAGTATGATTTTTTTTTTACAAAAAAATCACTGAAATAAAGAATTTGATTGGAGAAGAAGAAGAAAAGGAAAAAAAAAAAAGAGAGAGGTTCAACTTGACGTGGGGGTGGGGTGAAGGTGGGAGGTGAAGAAAAAGAAAGAAAATGGAGGGATGGATTAGATTGAAAGTGGGGGTGGAGGATGAAGTGGAATTTAAGATAAAATAAAAATTAAAATAAGTCAAAAATTAAGAGAGAGAGAGAGAGAGATAAAGAAAAAAAAGATAAAGAAAAAACTTAAAATGAAAAAAAAGTATATATTTTTAATTAAATTAACACGTGTCATGTAATGATTGGTGTGAGAACACACTTGCTTCTTAAAATCTTGGGCTGATAAAAAAATGATATAATAATATCAATTCATAATTGTTTAGTGGGGTAATAGGACGGTTGCAAAATTAAGGTATCTTTTTGAAAATTTGAGGCAACTTCAGTAGTGACTTTATGTCTTTTCTCTATAAAAAATTTAAATAAAATAAGATCTCCTATTTCAAAGTTTTATTGGAACTCTAATAATCAAAGATGGTAAAAAGTGATAGTAAATCAAACCAGGAAAGTGAAGAAATTCTAGGAGACATATCATGATGAAAACAAAGATAATCGGAGATTGATGACAATTCAGAATTAGGTAACAATCTGGTAAGCGGGTATGAAGCGATAGAAGTGTTTTTCTTTTTGAGAATTCAAGAAATCCTAGCCAATCCCTTTTTGTTGATGAAAATTAGCTTGACGTTGAAGCTAGGCGATGAAAATAAGAAGAACTTTATAGTTTATATACATGTTGTGTTAGTCAAACTTTATAGATTAATGCAATCTCATAAGTGAGGTTTTGGAAGAGCAATGATGGGATATGTACAATGTAGATAATACTTATTAATAAAACTAGTTTTTGGACATGCACTTTGCACGTGTATTCCATGTGATGTTTTTTTATAAATTTGTTAGAACGATAAATATTCTATAATAACATACATGTAATGAGTAATAAAATACAATATTTTTAAAATATGAAAAAAAATACCAAATGAGAAGTGTATTTTAGTATTTAAAATTAATTTCTCTTACACAACCAACTATAAATTTTCTATTTTGGTTAGTAGTCAACAAACTTTCAATAAAGTCACAAATGACTAATTTGAGTCCAAATAAAAATATAAATTAAAGAAGTCTAATTGGGAGAAAAACCAGAAAATAAAAAATACAACGTACACATTCTTCCTAGGACCGTAATCATAACAATATTGATAAAAACATATATATAGAATCAGTACAAAAAAAAATCAAGTTCTCCATATAGCCTAGCTTCTTCATCGAGTAAAACTAAAACATGATCTCAGTTTTCAAAAATTTATTTAAATTCTTACATGTAAAAAGAAACACAACAAACTTATAACAAACAAAAACAAAATACTAAAACAAAGAAGATGAGTGAGGAAAATGTTAGAGACATATCATGATGTAAATAGAAACAATTTAGGATTGATGAAGAATCTAGTAAACGGATGGAGCTACAAAAGCTTTTTTAAAAAAAATTAAGACATCCTATTCAATATATTTCCTACGTCTGTTAGATTTTCTTTCAAAAGCCTTGACTAATAGAATTGTGAAATTAGATTAGGCTGAGAAAAGGGTCTAAGAGAGAAGCTTAGGATATTACTTAAGTAAAGGGGTAGCGTTACAGTCGTGGTCGAAGTAAGGGGTAGCGTTACAGTCGAGGTCGAAGTAAGGGGTAGCGTTAATTAAGACTATTATGTTGTTGTCGTCGTCTTACCCTCTCCAAATTCCACTTTATTGTGAGATCACCATTAAGTATTACTATGTTGTTGTTATTGTCGTTGTCTTGTGACTTTGATTTAGTCAGCAAAATCTAGGGAAGGTTTTCGCCTGGATTTGAACTTTATGCGGTCGTTTTTTATGACTATGTATTATTGCTACTATTTGAGAACACATAGAAAAACTTTTGAAATCTTGATCAAACATAAATGGTTGCTCTAGTATTGACAAAAGCACTTTCCAAATTAAGTAGCCAAATAACACACTTCTTAATTAATGAACAGTTAATTATAATAAGAATAATATAATGTGAAATGTGAATGTACTACCAAAACTACCTTGTATAGCTAAACAAATGACATATTACATATGGTAACATTTCACATAACATCATTGATGAAAAAAAAAATGTTTACATTTGTTGAAAATTGAGAAATCCTCGAGAGCCAGCAATACTAAGATCCGAAACATAGTGAATAATAAGAAACGTTTGTCCATCGCAAAGTTTAATTCCAGTGAGGCAGGAGCAGTTATGTGGATGTGAAAACCAATAGCTCCCCATATGGCATTAATGCTTGGAGAGCATATACTCCACCAATCATATCTTCAACCAAATGATCAAATATCTCCCTGTGCCTGTACGGAGAAAATTAAAATGACAAACAAAGTGAATTTGAATAAAAGTACTACACGTAAATGATGAACATATACAGTATTTACCTTGCCTCCGAGGGGAAGAAAAACAATTCAATGTCATCAGCATTAGCCTCTGATGTGTTAAAATATTCAGGCCATAAATCAGCTTTTGAAACCATTTCAAAGTGAAGATAAAGTAAAAGTAGCTTTGCTTTTTCAGAAACACTTTGGCATGCTTTGTCGGAGAGGTGAGCAACAACTCCGTCAAGCTCATACTTTTCATTCAATACGTTAAAACAACCTCTGCAAGAAATGTGCAAGAAAACAGACATTTTCATTCCCAGGTTCATAAATTATCACGCAATCGAATAATCTGTGAGACAACTCCTCACCTCCAAATAGGATCATCAATAGGTTGTACGTTATGACTATGCTCTACCAGATCCGTTCTAGCTGGGACAAGATTAGAATTCCTGATTGGGAATTTATTGTCATGGCAGTAGCTGAAGAGATTTAAAACACACAAAATATCACTTTAGCGACACAAGTTTTGAGTAATCATGTCCACAATATGTATACCAAACTAGAACAACAAATAAGAGAGTCAAAATCAGCATATATAATCGGACTTAGAAAGCTACAAACGATCTATTGATAACCTAGAAACCAACGGCATGACAAGCCATTTATCGTTCCAATTTTATCATATGCCTTGAAAGAAACAACAAACTCCATAGAAATATCCAACTAAGGTCCATTCAGAATTAATCAAAGGTGTTATAAACCTTGAGGCAACATTAGTTTGCTTGTGTTCTGGACATTGATTATGCATCCTTTCTACATTCCATCTCATGTTTGGCCAATAATTATTTCTGCCAAAATGTCTTAGTGTCTTATGAACCCCAAAGTGTTCCATCTTTCCACTATTATGGGCTTATAGAAAATGATGCACTTTCATGGAACGTTAGACTAACGAGCACTATAGTTTTTGTGAGACTCAATATCATTAGCAAATAAATCCTTTACTCTTTCAAAACCTTACTTCCAACTTAGCACTCAACATATCAACCCTCTCTTAAGTATTTCAAACTTGCCAAAAAAAAAACTCTCAAAGACATGATTCTTAAACACGTGAAGGGATGGACATTTGTTACAACAAATAAGCAATCAAAATTGATTTATATAAGCCATACTTTGTTTTAATTCAACATCCGGATTCATTTGGATTTGGTGAAAAGCGGAAATAGAAACGAAGGCCATATTTATTTAAGCGAAAAGAAGAATATCTATTCTTCATCAAGAATAAGATTCTCAAATTATTCTCCATCATCATCCTCACATTTCATTAATTAGGGATTGTCTTGTACATGCTTCCTTTTAATTTTTGCTCATAAAAGTTTGAACTTTCCCTCCAACCCATAAAAGTTTTCACCACTCCACTTGCCTCAACAACATTACCCCAAGTAATATCATATTCTCCATAAAAAAACCTGTTTATATTTATGATTTTTAGAGACTCTAATTAGCCATTCATTGGACTCATTACTTCCATCAAAAGAATTTGGATCAATTAATTTTCGAGAATTGTAAGACATCTCAAATGTCTTGTATTCAATGAACACTAGATCATTGAGACAGTTTGGCTCGAGCCTTTACTATTTATGGTGTGAATTTGCAAATAAGTTGTCATGAGTAAGTTGACATCTTTCTCAATTGTTCTTTTGCTTGTGAACCTTTTGCAAAGTAAAAAAAAAACAATTGTTTTTTTAATCTAAGAATCATAATTTCATAAATGAAAACCAACACCAGGTTGAATGGTGGGAGCAATATGGTTCTTCCATTCTACACTTACAAAAGTTTTCTATCAAAGTTCTAAGTCTAACTTGTAGCTCGTCTGAATGTGAGAGGAGTTGGAGTGTGTTTGAACATGTAAGAAGACAAATTTAGTATATTACTAACCAAATTATATCTCAATCGTCCTAACTAATACTTCCTATGTTTCAATTTGATTGTGTTGGTTTGATCAGACACAGAATTTAAGAAAGTTAAGAAGATGTTTGAATTTTGTAGTCTTACATTTAAAATGTGTATTATGAACCAAATTGTCCTTCAATTAATCTTGTAATTTTGAACATGACAAGCAAGAATTTGAAATTAAAGAGTTGCCAAATTATGAAAGAGACATTCTTTTTGTAATTAACTAAAACAGAAAATAAGACAAATAAATTTAAATAGAGGGAGAATTAATTACCTGCTACAACTTATTTGCCATTCATACAGAAACTTTTTTAAAAATTTCAAGAGATCCTATTTGATCACTTTTTTATTGATATTTCCTACGTCTGTTAGATTTTGTTTCAAAAATCTTGACTAATAAAATAGTGAAATAAGATTAGGCTAGAAAAGGAATAAGAGAGAAGCTTAAGATATTACTTTAGTAAAGGGGTAAGTTACAGTCGAGGTCGAAGTAAGGGGTAGCGTTACAGTCAAGGTCGAAGTAAAGGGTAGCGTTAATTAAATACTATTATGTTGTTGTCGTCGTCTTACCCTCTCCAAATTTCACTTTATTTTGTGATCACCATTAAGTATTACTATGTTGTTGTTGTTGTCGTCATCTTGTGACTTTGATTTACTCAGCAAAATCTAGGGAAGCTTTTCGCTTGGATTTGAACTTTATGCAGTTGTTTGTTATGAATATTTGTTATTGCTACTATTTGAGAACATGCAGAAACACTTTTGAAATCTTGATCAAACATAAATGGTTGGTCTAGTATGGACAAAAGCACTTTTCAAATTAAGTAACCAATTAACACATTTCTTAATTAATCAACAATTAATTGTGATGAGTCATTTACAATAATAAGAATACCATACTGTGAAATGTGAATGTACTACAAAAACTACTTGTATAGCTAAACAGATGACATATTACTTATGGTAACATATCACATAACACCATTGATGAAAGAAAAACTATTTACATTAGTTGAAAATCGAGAAATCCTCAAAAGCCAGCAATACTAAGATCCGAAACATAGTGAATAATACAAAACTTTTGTTTTGTCCATCGCAAAGTTTAATTTCAGTCAAATGGTGGATAAAGAAGCTCATATTGATTTCCCAGTCCTTTTGGCTAACTCTAATACCACCCAACTTTAATCCCGACTACAAACATATATAGTCATCCAACTTAGCAATTGTTTTTCTGATCCTCTTGCCTCTTCCCAACTCGTCCGTCATAACTTGTGCATAGTCCTCAGTAGGGGCCCTATCGTTCACAGCATCTCTAGCAGCCCAAACATTGTCAGGAGTTTGAATCCTGTTTGGTAGCAGTAGACGGCTACTAGAACCTTGTGTCGCTCTGAAAATGCCCCATAAGTAACATTTCCGTTGGTATCCTACCAACAAGTTTCTCAAATAAGTTATCAATGAACATGAAATAACATCTAATGAAACACGAAATAAGTAAAAACTTACTCCAGTGACACAGGGCAGTTCTGTGGATGTGAAAACCAATAGCTCCCCATATGGTGTTAATGCTCGGAGAGCATGTTCTCCACCAATCATTTCTTGAACCATACTATCAAATTTATCCTGGTGTCTGTACGGGGAAAATAAAAATGAAAACAAAGCGAATTTGATGAATAGCACTAAGCATAAAATGTTGAACATAATAAGTAGTTACCTTGCCTCCAAGGGGAAGAAAAACAATTCAATGTCATCGACAATAGCCTCTGGTGTTTTGAAATACTTAGTCCATAAATCGTTTTTGAAACCATTTCAAAGTGAAGATGAAGTTCAAGTAGCTTTGCTTATTCAGATACACTTTGACTTGCTTTGTCGTTGAGGTAAGCAACAACTCCGTCAAGTGTATACTTGTTGTTCCAAATGTTATAGCAACCCCTGCCAGAAAATGTGCAACAAAACGAATATTTTTATTCACAATGTATACAACAATAAATTCTGAATAATCTCTGAGATATTTACTCACCTCCAAATAGGATCATCAACAGGTTCTGCAGCATGACTATGCTCTACTAAACCTGTTACATGTGGGACAACATCAAAATTCATTGTTCTAGTGATTTCATTCTCCTTGCATTCGTCGCATACCCAAGGGACATATTCAGTGAAGGTGACTTTGTCAAGTTAATAGCTGAACTGATTTAAAACACACAAGATTATTAAACCATGTAAGGTTAACCTAAATTAAAAAAAGGAGGTGAAAGAAGTCGACTCATGACAGATCAATTGATTATTAAGATAGAAAAAAACTAGAGAAAAGAAGAAGATAGAAATTGAAATAGAGATTCTACTACACAAGTTGTGTAATCAATTCCACAATCAGCCTAAGTTACCAAATTACTTCCATCAGAGTCAAAACAAGCATAATCGGACTTAGAAAGTTACAAACAATCTACAAATAGCCTAGAAAGCAACCACATGACAAACCATTCATCATTCCAATTTGATCATATGCCTTGAAATAAATAACAAAGTCCATAGAAATATCCAAAGTGTTCCACCATTCCACCATCATGGGCCTATAGCAAACAACTCTTTCATGGAACGTTAGACTAACGAGCACTATAGTTTTTCCTAGACTCAATATCACTAGCATATAAATCCTTTATACCTTCCAACTTTGCACTCAAAATGTTGATCAAGGAATATTTCCTAAAAAGCATATGGATAACCACATTATTGTTTCCTTGTATGAAATTCTACCCAGTAGAATGCCTTTGATTCAACCTACCTTGAGTTTCATGTCATTATTTATCTTGCATGAGAACGACTCAAATAGCCTTCCCCGATGCATGAAACTCAACCTCAAAGGTGTTGTAATAATTTTCAAGTTGCAATAAATGAGGCGAACTAATTATGCTTCTATTTCAACTTCTTATAAGACTTATCTTACTTTACCCCTCCACAAAACCATTATCCTTTTTAATTATATCGGATTAAGGGGCACCTGCTATACTCTATCCTCTTCAAAACATCCTATAAAAGCTTCCTAACCCATTGAAGCTCCAAACCACTTAACACTCTTAAGAGTTGTTAAATCCCTTATAGCTTTTACTTTGGTCTCATCAAATTCTATTCCCTTCCCTCTTACTACAAACCCCCACGAAAACAATCCTAAAAATCACATTTATTAAAGTTTGCATAAAATTTCCCTCTCTTAAGTATTTCAAACTTGCCAAAAGAAACTCTCAATACAAAATTCTTAAACATATGAAGGAACATTTTTTACAACAAATAAGCAATCACACATCATTTATATAAGCCATACTTTGTTTTAAAGGTGACCTTTCGTTTGGATTTGGTGATAAGCAGAAGAAGAAACAAAGTTCATAATTCTTTAAGCGAGAAGAGCAACACTCACTTTATTGAATTATATCCATCACTACAAAAAAATCTCAAATTGCCAACAGATTTTCCTAACAACTTCAGTTGGTTAGTATTTTACTAACAAATTACCAACATATTTCTAATCGAATTATTTTTGAAAACTTAACAACAAAATTCTAACAAATTACTAACCAAAATATTACCAACAAAATATTTTAGTTGGTAAATATGGCGGGAAAAAATGGCGCCAAATTTAGCAACTTTTTATTAATGAATTACCAACTGAAATATTACTAACACACTTCTTTTGTTAGTAATATTACCAACGAAGTATATATCGGTTGGTAAATATGACAAAAAATTTGTTTATATAATTTATTAACAAATTACCAATGAATTACTAACAAACCATATACCAACGGCAATATTTTGTTGCTAAATTACCAACCAAATATAAATGTGTTGGTAAATTAGTAACGAAATGTAATTTGTTGGTAAACTTGCCAACAAATATCTAATCAGTTGGAAATTTTGCC